>PVHX01018700.1:0-36355 GCA_004024805.1 Geosciurus inauris | reverse complement strand
GCAGGCAGGGGGCACTAGCCAGAACTGGTGCTGTGCTTTTAGCCTCCGAAGCTGTGAGCAAAACAGACCTTTTTTCTTTATAAAGTACTCAGCCTCAGGTATTTTTTATAGCAATGGAAAAATGGACTAATATACAACTAGAAGATGTGCTTCCTCAAGATATGGGGAGAAACCCCGAAAGAGGATAGCTTGGGATCCAGGAGATAGACAGGGCATCTAACATAAGAAAGAGGCAATGGGCATGCTCAGGGAGAGGGAAAAGGAGAACCCAGGCCAGTAGCTGTGTGGCAGGCCCGAAGATTCACCAGCTAAAACAGAGTGGGGAGACTGGTAGCTTCATGTGGGAGGGCTTTCAGGGTTGCAGGGGGTTGGGGAGGGAGAGAAAAGAAACCAGTGTGCAATGCCTGTGAATACATTGAGAGCACATGTATTGTTTTGTCATAGATGAAGGGTTAATGATGAAACATAGAAAATAAAGCAATAGCTGGGCATGGTGGCACACGCTTGTAATCTCAGTGGCTCAGGAGGCTGAGGCAGGAGGATCGTGAGTTCAAAGCCAGCCTCAGCAACTTAAGGAGGCCCTGTCTCTAAAAAATATATAAAAAAGGCTGGAGATGTGGCTCAGTGGTTAAGTGCCCCTGGATTCAGTCCCCAATCTCCCTTCTACAAGAAAGAAAGAAAGAAGAAAGAAAGAAAGAAAGAAAGAAAGAAAGAAAGAAAGAAAGAAAGAAAGAAAGAAAGAAAGAAAGAAAGAAAGGAAGGAAGGAAGGAAGGAAGGAAGGAAGGAAGGAAGGAAGGAAGGAAGGAAGGAAGGAAGGGAGGGAGGGAGGGGGAAAGGAGGAAAGGGAGGAAAGGAAGGAAAGGAAAGAAAGGAAGAAAACAAAATACAGATGCAGGAAAGGCAGGAAGCCATGAACAAAAGGCAGCGTAATCACAGGACACTGTGGCTCAGCTGTCAGTTACAGCCACACAGCCACAGTGATGGGAGGGTCAATGCTCTGATTTCATGAAAATGTGATAAAGCAGTTTGAAGGTAAGAGAGAAGTTGTGTTTTGGGATGCATGGAGAGGTGAAGAGAGCTAAATTTTCTTTTTTTATATTAAAAAGACATTCAATAAGGTTTGAGATGAAAGATCAAGGATTTTTTACTAGGCCACAAAGTTCCCATCTGTGGTTTTAATTGTGCCAACTATGTTCTCTATTGAGCCCTGCTTAGGATCTTTTATGGAAGACATATATGTACTCACCCAGCACAGATACAGAAGGACTTACTGATGACTCAAGCTGTATTCTGAATCTTTTATTTGAATTTCTTTTCAAGTCTAACCCAGATAATAATCAATGTATTCAAAAATTTCTTCACCTATGATCCTACAAGGCCCTATTCAAAGTTCTCAACATATATTCTGGTCTACTTGATATTGCTTTGGGTGTTTTATTTCTTTAAGAAAACCCAATCTTTTCTCCCAACTTCATTGTTTTCAGATCTTTTCTATTTGGTTTCCCTTGCCCACAGTTCCCCTATGTATTCTGGTTTGATGGCATTGTGGGAAAGGAATCAAGTAAAGAAATAAAAAGATAAAAGAAAATAATTCTAGCAAGCCCATGGCCATTGTCCTGGGAATGCTGAGAACAGAGCAGCTCGGCAGGATGGTCTGTAGGTTGGTTTTTATACAGCAGTGCTACAAATTCGGCTGGCCATGGGTCTACACAGACAGATCTCAAGCACATGCACAGCTGAACTGCCCGGTGGAGGTGAGTGAAGAAACCTCTGCTTCTGGCTTTGGTGTCATGAAAACCAGGTTGGAGCAGCTCTCTCCTTAGTTCAGTGGAACATCTGATTTCTTGACTTGGAGGTAAATCACTTTTTCTTTATTTTTCCTTGGTCTGCAATAAGAAATAAAATTGGAGAGGAGAGAAATAAATTATGAGGAGGCTGAAAACCAAAATAAAGTGGATAATAAATAACACAAAAAAATCAGTATAAGATTTGTCCAGGATTACTTTTTCAGCATGTTGAGTGGTAATTCTCATTTAAAAAAAAAAAATGGAGGTTTGTTGATAGCTAATAGAATGAGTGTTTTAAAACTCTCCTCTAGAAGTAGAACTGGCCTAAATAAGTTCCTTTCTTAGGGTATTCTGCCTTCCTCTGTAATAGAGAATGCAAGTAAAGACTAAATTTAACTTTAAATTTGTTAAAAATGATGATTGCAAAATTCACATACTATTGTCAGTTCTCAGACTTTGAGAAATTATTTCTACAAATTTATTTACATTTCAGTTATGATGAGTGAAGAATGCAATGAAAATAGTTGCCCGAATTGCAAGTTTTCTCCTTCATTTTTCTCTATGAATGCCAGGATGTTGCTGATGCTCATTGCAAGAATGTTGTTTTGTTTGTGGTGCTGTTCCAAGCCCAGCCTTTTGCAAATGTCCCTCTTTATAGTCCTATTGAATCAGATATGGGCTGCCCCAAGGGCTCAGCTCCCCACAGAATTCCCCCTTCTGGGCAGAGTTAGTACTGCCTCCATTTCTGGACCAGTCCAACCAGAGATGAGATTAGCAGAGGCTCGCCAAATCACCTCATGGTGCAGAAATCCTCTCAGGCTCCGGGTGCAGAGACACACAAATCTACTGAGCTCCCACAGACTCCAGTCCCACAAGAGTAGAAACAGTATCAACAACAATAGCAGCATCAACAACCACAGCAACAGCAACAACAATAGAAAAAACAACAGCAGTATCAACAACAGCAGCAACAGCAGTAGAAGCAACAACAGTGGTAGCAGCCATAACAGCAGCAGCAATAGCAGCAGCTACAGCAGCAGCAACAGCAGTAGTAACAACAGTAGCATCAACATCAACAGTGGCAGCAACAACAGCAGCAATATCATCAGTTACAACAGCAGCAGCAATAGCAACAGCAGCAATAACAGCATCAACAACAGCAGCAGCAGCAACAGCAACAGCAGCATCAATATCAATAGCATCAGCAGTAGCAGGGCAACAACAGCAACTAGCAACAACAGCAGCATTAGTAGTAACAGTAACAGTAACAGCAACATCAACAACAGTAGCAGAATCAATTACAACAGCAAAAGCAACAATCGAAGTATCAACAACTACAGCAACAATAACCACATTATTAACAATAGGGACAACATCAGGAGCAATAGCAACAATAGCGACAGCCTCAACAACAGTGGCAACATCAGCAGCAGCCATGGGACCAACAACCGCAGCAGTTTCAGCAACATTAGCAGCAGTAGTAGCAGCCATAATGGCAGCACTAGCAGCAGCTACAACAGCAGCAACAGCAACAGCAGCAGCAGTGGCAACATCAGTAACAGCAGCAGCAACACCACCAACAGTAGCAGCAACCACCGAAGCAGCAGCAGCAGCAATTACAATAGTTGCAACAGCAAAAGTGACCACAACAGCAGCAGAAATGGCCTCATCAATAAAAACAGCAGTACCAATGTCAGCAGTGGCAGTAGCAACAATAGCAGCATTGATAGCAATAGCATCAGCAACAACAACAACTATAGCATCAGTAACAACAGCAGCAACATTAGCATCAGCAACAGCAGTAGCCAAAATAGCAGCAGCCATAGCAGCAGCAGCTCCAGCAGCAGCAGCAACAGTAGCAGTCTTAATAATAGCAGCAATAGCAGCAGCTACAGTAGCAGCCACAACAGTAGCAATCATAGTATCAGCAGCAACAACAGCAGCAATAGCATCAGCAATAATAGCATCAGCAGCTATAGGAACAGCAGCAGCAACAGCAGCATCAGTACTAACAGCCTCAGCAGTAGCAATGGCACTAGCACCAACAGCACCAACAATGGCATTAGTAGTAACAACAATAACAGCAGCAATAGCATCAACAAATACAGCAGCAGCAACAACAGCAGCAACAACAGCAACATCAACAGCAGCAGCAGCAATGACAACAGCAAAACCAACAATTACAGTATCACCAATAACTGTAGCAACAATAACAGCATCATTAACAACAGCAACAACAACATCAGGAGCAACAGCAACAATAGCAATAGCAGTGGCAATATCAGCAGCAGCCATAGCACCAATAAACACAGCAGCTTCAGCAATGGCAATAGCAGCAGTAGCATCCATAACAGCAGCATTAGCAGGAGCTACAACAATAGCAATAATAGCAGCAGCTACAGAAGTAACCACAATAGCAGCAGCAGCCATGGTACTAACAATGACAGCAGCCACAACCACAGTGTCAATGGCAACAGCAGCAGTAGCTACAGCAGCATCACCAGCAGCAGCAGCAGCAACAATATCAGCAACAATAGCAACAACAGCAATCATAGTATTGTCAGTAACCACAGCAGCAACAACACCATCAACACCAACTGTAGCAACAGCAGCAGTAGCACCACAATCAGCAGCAGCAGCAACAGCATCAACAATAACCACAGCAGCAACAGCACCACCTCCAGCAGCAACCACCACCACCATAGCAGCAGCAGCAGCAGCAGCAACAGCAGCATCAAAAACATCAGCAGTACCAACAGCAGCAGTGGCTGTAGCAACAATAGCAGCATCAACAGCAAAAATGGCAGCAGCACCACTGCCAGCACTCACAGCACAAATAGCAGCAGCAGCACTGGGAGCAGCAACAGCACTGAAATCAATAGCAACAGCAGTGGCAGTAGTAATAGCAGCAACAGCAGCAGATGCAGCAGCAGCAGTAACAATAGCAGCAGCCACAACAGCAGCATAAATAGCCGTAGCAGCCATAACAGCAGCAATAGCAGCAGCTACAACAGCAGCAACAACAACAGTAGCAGCAGCTACAGCAGTAGCAACAGCAGCAGCAATAGTAGTAACAGCCACAATAGCAGCAATAGCAGCAGCTACAACAGCAGCAACAACAATAGCAGCAGCTACAATAGCAGCAACAACAGCAGCAGCAACAATAGTAGCAACAGCAGTAGCAACAGCAGTAGCAACAGCAGCAGCAATAGTGGTAACAGCCACAACAGCAGCAATAGCAGCAGCTACAACATCAACAACAGGAACAACAACAGCAGCAGCGGTGACAGCAGCAGTAACAGCAACAACAGTAGCAGCAGCTACAGCAGTAGCAACAGAAGCAACAACAGTAGTAATAGCCACAACAGCAGCAACAGCAACAACAGCAGCAACAATAGTAGCAGCAGCTATAGTAGTAGCAACAGCGGCAGCAATAGTAATAACAGCCACAACAGCAGCAATAGCAGCAGCTACAACATCAACAACAAGGGCAACAGCAGCAGCAGCGACAACAGCAGCAGCAACAGCAACAACAGCAGCAATAGCAACAACAAGAGTAGCAGCAGCTACAACAGCAGCAACAGCAGCAACAATAGTAGCAGCAGCTACAGTATTAGCCACAGCAGCAGCAATAGTAGTAACAGCCACAACAGCAGCAATAGCAGCAGCTACAACAACAGCAGCAGCAACAATAGTAGCAGCAGCTACAGTATTAGCCACAGCAACAGCAATAGTAGTAACAGCCACAACAGCAACAATAGCAGCAGCTACAACAGCAGCAGCAACAACAATAGTAGCAGCAGCTACAGTAGTAGCAACAGCAACAGCAATAGTAGTAACAGCCACAACAGCAACAATAGCAGCAGCTACAACAGCAGCAACAACAACAACAGCAGCAGCAGCAACAATAGTAGCAGCAGCTACAGCAGCAGCAACAGCAGCAGCAATAGTAGTAACAGCCACAACAGCAACAATAGCAGCAGCTACAACAGCAGCAACAACAATAGCAGCAGCTACAACAGCAGCAACAGCAACAACAGTAGCAGCAGCTACAGCAGTAGCAACAGCAGCAGCAATAGTGGTAACAGCCACAACAGCAGCAATAGCAGCAGCTACAACATCAACAACAGGAGCAACAATAGCAGCAGCGGTGACAGCAGCAGTAACAGCAACAACAGTAGCAGCAGCTACAGCAGTAGCAACAGCAGCAGCAACAGTAGTAATAACCACAACAGCCACAATAGCAGTAGCTACAACAGCAATAATAGGAACAACAATAGCAGCAGCAGCTACAGTAGTAGCTACAGCAGCAGCAACAATAGCAGTGGTAACAACAGTACCCTCAGCAGCTTCAATATTAACAGCCTCAGCAGTAGCAATGGTACTGGCAACAACAGCAGCAACAACAGCACTAGTAGTAACAGAAACCACAGCAATAGCATCAGCAACATCAGCAGCAGCAACAATAGCAGCAGCAAAAATGGCAACATTAACATCAACAGCAGCAGCAATAACCACAGCAAAACCAACAACTACAGTATCATCAACAACTGCAGAAACAATAACCTCATTATTAACAATAGTGACAACATCAGGAGCAACAGCAACAATACCCACAGCATTAACAGCAGTGGCAACGTCAGCAGCAGCCATAGCACCATCAACAATAGCAGTTTCAGTAATAGTAGCAGCAGCAATAGCAGCAGCAGCAGCCATGATGCCAGCAATAGCAGCAGCTACAACAGCAGCAATAGCAACAGCAGCAGTGGCAATGTCAGCAGCAGCCATAGCGCCAACAGCCACAGCAGTTTCAGCAACAGTAGCAGCAGCAGTAGCAGCAGCAGTAGCAGCCATAAGGCCAGCAATAGCAGCAACTATAACAGCAGCAGCCACAGTACCAACAACCACAGCAGTTTCAGCAACAGCAGCAGTAGCAAGAGTAGCAGCCATAACAGCATCAATAGCAACAGCTACATCAGCAACAACCACAGCAGCAACAGCAACAACAGAAATAGCTACCATAGCCTCACCAACAGCAACAGCAGCAGCAGGAGCAACAGCAGCAATAATAGTATCAACAATAACCTCAGCAGCAATGACAGTAGCAACATCAACAGCAGAAACAGCACCACCAACAGCAGCAGCAACCACCAAAGCTGCAGCAGCAGCAGCAGTTAAAATAGCTGCACAGCAAAAGCAACCACAGCAGCAGCAGCAGCAGCAGCAGCAGCATCAATAAGAGCAGCAGTACCAATGGCGGCAGTGGCAGAAGCAGAATAGCAGCATTGACAGAAACAGCAGCAGCAGCAGCAGCAATAGCCTCAGCAGCAACAGCAGGAACAATGGCAGCACCCCCTGCAGCAGCAGCCAATGGCAGTACCCAGAGCAGCGACATCAGCATTGAAATCAACAGCAGTAACAGTGGCAGTAGTAACAGCAGCAGCAACAAGAACAACAGCCCTCACTGACAGACTATTGCCTACAACCCACAACTGCATGAGTTCTTCACCACTTTGTCCCATGGGTGAGCCCCACCCTCAAAGGGCATGGATAGCACGTGAACCCTGGAATCCAGTTGCAGAGATGGCAACTCTGGCTTTGTCACTTGCTGACTGACTCTGGGCATATCCTTTAATCTCTCTGTGCCTGGTTTGCTTTCAGTTGTCAATGGGGTTACTAATAATGTCTATTTCATAGGGGTGTTTGTGAGGATTCAAGGAGGGAATACTTGGGAAGGCCTTGGACGGCAGTAGTTGGGAGCCCTTGACAGTTTTAGCCAGTGTTCTCTTCCCTTTGCACAGAAGGCAAGAGGCTCACAAGTGCCAGAGCACGTTGCTGCAGAGCACGTTAGCAAGACATGCATGATGTCTTCACCAGCACGGGCCTCGTGCCCTTGGGAACTGAGTGCCCTGGGGGTGGAGAGGAGGCTCCTGCCTTGCCCTGTTCTCTGTGCCTGGGAGGCTGTTCCTGGGGTCCACTCTCAGTGCCAACTGTAGTCTGTCCTCCTACTTGTGGACACCCTACCTCCCACCCTCTCTGTGTAGGTGGGCCCTTGCCCCAGCCGCTGCAGCCCTTCTCACACTGTCCTTCCCTGATTCCCAGGGCCTCACACAGGTTCGCCTTCTACCTGTGACAAGGGAACTAGGTCACATAATACAGAAAAAACAAAAACGAAACCCAGGTCTGAATCTTCAGAGGAGGATCTGAAGATCATGCAATGAGAAAGACTATAAAATAACAGGAGTTGCCTTTGGAAATATCTCTTTAGCCATCTTTGTACCACCCTGCTGAACACTGAACTCTGACAGGTGCAGCTGTATGTGCATCTTGCTGAACTGCTGGCTCAAAACAGCTCAGGCTGGGGGCCATGGCACACACCTGTAATCCCAGTGGCTCAGGAGGCTGAGTCAGGAAGATCATGAGTTCAAAGTCCACCTCAACAATGGCAAGGGGCTTAGCAACTCAGTAGGACCCTGCCTCTAAATAAACTACAAAATAGGGCTGGGATGTGGCTCAGTGGTTGAGTGCCCCTGAGTTCAATTGCCAGTACCAAAAAAAAAAAAGCTCAGAACATGCTTTATGATTTGATTTCTAATGAGCAATCTCAGTACATTTTTGTTGTTTTATAGAACACTACAAAAGCTTCTCTGAATAATAGCAGTTGCTCTGGGGTACCAGGAGTTTACATTGTCTCACTTAATGGTTATACAAATCCATTGAGTGCACACTGTTGTCCCCATTTACAAATGAAGGTTGTGAGGCCATAAGGCCACCCAGATGGGAATGTGAGCAAGGGCTCTCAGGACTGTGGCCTGTGGTCCTCACTGCCATGCATGACTGCCTGCCTGACGCCGAGTTGGCTGAGAAAAGCCCACAAAGACTCCAACAGTGATGCTGTAGAAGGACTCTGCATTTATTCCATGAATATTTGGAGAGCTCCTGCTCTGTGTGCTAGGGCCTATGCTCAGACCCAGGGTACAGTAAAACATAGGACATAGTCTGTCCTAAAGTTGGGGGAGAGGAGTGCTTGTGTGCACAGAAGGTGCATCGAGAAGGTGCTGGTCCAGATTAAGTGCTTCAAATTCAAATGCTTACGTGAGCCAGGGAGATGATAGGTGTGTGTGGGCACAAGACAACAGGAAATGGTGGGGACTGTGGTCTACCACGGAGGGCATGCACTGTGGTAGTGCCATCACCCAGCTGCTCTGCCGGGCAACAGAGGAAAGGCCTGCTCAGGGTAACCAAACCTGGTTTTCCCACAGATTCTGGAAGTCCAGTTCATGTGGAAGTTCCCACTTTAGAAAATAGTGTGTGGGCCAAGCAAAGCATTTGACAACCCGGTTTCCTGGCAGCTGCCAGTGTGTGACTGCTTTTAACCCTCAGATCAAATTCTAGGAAAAGCCTCAGACCCCTGTGATTCAGCAGCATTTTGCCTGTGTCCTGGATATGTTCACGTGAAGGTTCAGTGGACAGGAGGGAAGTCGGTTTAGTTCATGGCGCCCACAGGCCAAAAATGGACAGGACAGAAGAGATTAAAATGTCTCAGCACACCATCTAACAGACTTATGGAGAGGGCATCATATAAGTTTCTCTTTATTTAGACTTTTTTAAGTTTGCTATTTAGTAGGTTCATATGGTTTAAAATCCAGAAATTACAAAAAGATATGCATCAAAAATCTCTCTCCTATCCATATCTCATAGCTGCCAAATGCCATAGACACCAATGTTATGGTTCTTGCACATTATTCCAGAGATTCAAGTATACACAGATGTATGTGTACATACACATATCTATACACATACGTATACCTATAGCAGTACCCCTCGTCCTTGGGGGTACATTCTAAGCCCCCAGTGGATATCTGAAACCATAGACAGTGCTGAACATGATACATGCTGGTTTTCCAACATGTAGATACCTATGATAAAGTTAAGTTTATAAATAAGGCACAATAATAGATTCATTCTTACCATCTCTATTAACAACCTTAGCATATATATTATTTTTTCCCCCCTTACTAAGTTGAGAACTTTTATCTTTTCACTTAAAGGAAGTACTTTACAACTTCTCTTCAGCAGGTCCAATTTGCCCGCACACAATTTCAGGATCATTGTTAAGTAAAATAAGGGTTACTTGAATACAAGCTCTGTTATACCTTGACAATCTGTCTGATAACTGAGATGGCTGCTCTGATAACTGAGATGACTAATGGGTGGGTAGCATATATGTCAGAGATACTGTGGACAAAGAAATTATTTCCTATCATGAATGTGAGATTTTACCACAAGAAGCACAATGCAAGGTATCACCATACTAATCATAACAGTATGTAATGTAAAATGTATATACTGTTTATTTCTGCAACTTTCCATTTAATATTTTCACACTGTGATGGATGGTAGAGGACCACAGATAATTGAAACCATGGAAAGTAAAACCAAGGGTTTAGGGGGGACTACTATCTACCTACCTATCTATCTATCTCACATTTCTATACCATTTTAGTCAACTTTTTTTGCTGCTGTGATCAAAAGGCCTGACAAGAACAATTAGAGGAGGAAAAGTTTATTTGGGTTCTCATGGTTTCAGAGATCTTAGTCCATAGATGGCCGACTCCATTCTTAGGGGCCGACGGTGAGGCAGAACATCATGGCAGAAGAGTGTGGTAGAGGAAAGTGGCTCAGAACACGTTGCTCAGGAAGCAGAAAGAGAGCTATCCTCACCACGACAAAATATAAACTCCAAAGGCACACCCCTAGGACCCACCTCCTCCAGCCACATCCTACCCGCCTTCAGTTACCAAACAGTTAATCCATATCAGGGGATTAATCCACTGATTAGGTTAAGGATCTCATAACCCATTCATTTCACCTCTAAGCCTTCCTGCATTGTCTCACACATGAGCTTTGGGGGATATCTAATATCTAAACCACTACATACACTTTCACTGTTTTTGTAATACTTTATGTGTTTATATATTTATACTGTATTTCCAAAAAAGAAAAAAAACAATTATTTTGCTATGTTTTGCTTTTTTGCCATTAATAGTACATCTTGAAGAACTTTCCTTGTCTGGGTATTAAAGCTGCCTCCTATTTTTTAAATGGCTGTATAATATTTTGTTGATGGGATCTCTTTTTTTTTTTTTTGGTACCAAGGATTGAACTCAGGGCACTCGACCACTGAGCCACATCCCCAGCCCTATTTTGTGTTTTATGTAGAGACAGGGTCTCACTGAGTTGCTTAGCAACTCGCCGTTGCTGAGGGTAGCTTTGAACTCGCGATTCTCCTGTCTCAGTCTCCCAAAGTGCAGGGATTACAGGCGTGAGCCACCACACCAGCTTGAATGGGATCTTATAATTTATTTAACCAGTCTTCCATTTAGGTTATTTCTAATCTTTGTTATGTAAAAAGTGCTTTAATGATTGATCTACAGATGTCATTTTGCTCATGTAAATTCTGAGCAGGTGGAATTGCTAAATTCAGGGACATGCTCCTTTGGCATAATGACACATCCTAGGTTTCAAATCTGTACTCCTAGGAGCAATGCCGGAGGCTGCCTCTCAGGCTCCAGATACGGTGATCTGGGACAATCCAAGTGTCTTAGTGCAGGGTACATTTGTGCTTCTCTGATTATAAAGGAGGTTGAGTATATTCTCATGTATTTAAGAGCAGTTTGGAACTCATTTTTGCTGCATTAGCTGCTCAAGTTCTTTGCCTATTATTTCAATTAGGGCGGTTACTCCTATAGATTTATTAGGGCTTTTTATATGTGCAGGAAATTAGCCCTTAATAGAATAGTGAATATTTTCTCTAAATTTGTCATTTTGTTTCTATGATAGGTTTTCTATGCAGATTTTTAAATTTTTTTGAATACAAACAAATGAAATTTTCTCCTATGAGTCTTGGATTATTATTATTTTGTCATATTTTGTCATATTTCTTTGTCGTCTTGAATTATGAAGGTCTTCCTTATTATGTAGGTCTAAAGGAAGCCTCCTACAATGTATTCATTATTGTATTCTCTCTCTCTCTCTTTTTCTTTCTTTCTTTCTCACTTTCTCCCCCTCCCCCCCTTTTTCTTTCTTTCTTTGCTTTTGGTTTAGCTTAAATGTATCCCACAGTATGGTATGAGGTACAGATTCAATTTCATCTCTCTTTCCAGCTGGGCAGAGCCGTCCCAAAACATTCATTGAAGAGTTCACTTAGGAGTCCCAGCTGCCTACCTTTGCATGTTCTCAGCTTCCTCAATGGTCTCAGGCAAAGCCTTCCCTTTGGTCTCTGGGAGCAACAACACCAGCCCTCCAGCAACCAAGCCAATCACAGCTGGAAGACAAACAGATGCAAATCACATTAGAGATGGAAAGGCAGATTCCTGAAATTAGAGCTCCGCTTATTGTGCCCTCTGTCTCTCTCTCTCTCTCCCTATCATGTTTTTCTATATTTATTTATAGATTTCTTTGCCGTCTTAAATGGACTTATTTTCCATCATAAATATGCCAACTCCAAACGCCATTGGATGACCATACCATTTAGGGAAATGAAATACTTAACATTTTGAGTCAAGTTTATTCTAGGCAAAAGGACATTGCCACAGTACTAAGAGACTTCAGAATTAGAAAATAACTCTGGAAAAAAATCTATGAAAAAGAACATAACTCTGCCAATATAAAGCACTTGGTAATGAAAATAAGTCAGAAACGTTGGACAACTATCAGCAAATAAAGTAATGAATCATGTATCACTGCGCAATAGCATTAAAAAATAGAGTGAGGCCATTAAGTCCAAGTTCAGGGGCTGGCTAATTAAGTCCCTGTTGTTCTTTTTTCTTTGTCTCTAGTTGTAATCTTTAGTAACAACCATAGTTGTTATTAGTTGATAGTTTTGTTTCTTTAAATTTGGATGAAAGTTTTGGTCTTTTAAATTTTTATGTTTTTTCATAGTAGAATGCAGGAAGGGGGTGTGGGTTCTTTGCTAGTTTGGGGGTTTCAAAGCATTCCCTGCTGAATTCCATTTTTACCCTCAAAAAATGGGGAAAATGGATACTACACAGCTCTGTCACTGAAGCACTAAGCCCCAGCACGGAGCACCTGGTCCCACTCTGACTTCCTTACCAGTCTGTGGACCTTGGGAAGTTCTGCAATTGCTCTGACCTTCTGATTTCCCTGGACAAAATATCTACATCACAGGCTTGTTCGGAAGTTGAAATGAATTAATATTTGACAAGTGTTTAGAAGAATGCCTGGTCCCTGGTGTGAACTAGGGACATGGGTGCTAAATAACTAACCTTTCTAACTCTCCCAAACCTCCCAAATTTAGTAGTTACTGTATTGCAACGAAAGCGAGCTGAAAATACATCCATTTGGCCTCTGAACCTCTGAAGAGAGAAATCTGATGAACAATAGATTCATCAGATTTTCCATTTAGTATTGTATATTTACAAAGACAAGCTAGTGAACCAGGATAAACATCATCTATTTTTCCAGGGCTCCTTCAACCAGAATTTTCCAATGTTTTGATCTTCAGACTTTAATAGTTATTTCAAGTCCACTGTTAGCATACTAGTATTATGTGAAAAAGAGAAGAAAAGAAGTCAAATGCAAAACTATGAGTCCTGTTTCCTGCTGGCTGCCAGATTAAAGGTTGGTGAGAGAAGGAGATAAAGCTTAAAACTTTCAAAAGTAAAATCGGGATTGTCTGAGTTAATGTTGAGGGTTGAAATGCAGTCACAGGGCTGGGGGGTGTAGCTCAGTGGCAGAGTTCTTGACTATCCTGTGTGAGGCCCTGTGTTTGCTCCCCAGCACTGTTGAGAGAGAGAGAGAGAGAGAGAGAGAAGGAAAAAAAAAAAAAAAAAGTAATTTGGGTGTAGTGGCATGCACACATAGTCCCAGATACTTGGGAGGCTGAGGAAGGAGAGTCACTTGAGCCCAGGAGTTGTAGACCAGCCTGGCACCACAGCCAGACCCGGAAGGGAAGGGAGGAAGGAGGGAAGGGAAGGAAGAGCAATTACAAGTCCTCATCTCCCCCAGGGGAAGGTGAGGCATGAGCTTGAGTCAACAGCAGCTCCCAAGTCTGGACTTTGTGTTGCTTTGTTAAAAGTAGTAGAGAAAATGAAATATCTTTTTGCTCCCAGAAATATTCTCCTAAGCCCTCAGTCACTCACTGTCCACCTAAGGGAGTGGCTGAGGCTGAGATGCCTCTAACTCCTCCCAGAAGGAGTCCAGAGGGTGTGATGGACGCTTATTCAGAGGAAGAGGGGCTCTGCGACAGCCCCTCAGCCAGTGTTGGGGAGGGAGGATCTGGGGCATGTGTGTCCCTTCAGCAGTGCCAGCATGGTTATCTCAGGATAACCATGGGGCCAGGTTATGGTTATTTCAGGATAACAAGTTGCATCTGACGGCTTTGTGCATCTTTCTGCTGTGATATTGGGTGTGGAGGAATTCACGGAGTCTGTTCAAGGGGGGAGGTCCATTGATGGTTTGGAGCCTCTATGACAGATACAGAGCAGATGAAGCCTAGTTTTCCCCCAAATCCCCTGAAAAGGGAAGAGACAAACTGGGGTAAGTGTGGGTGCAATGTGCAGCACAGGAGAAAGCTGGAAGTGCTTCCCTCTGCCCACCAGCAGGAGTGATCTTAGCCTCTCTCCTCTTGCCCAGATTATGTCCTTGTGTGCCCACAGGAAAGGGGTACACAGTCAAGTTAAAGGCCACTCAGAGTGGGTCCTTCAGGAGATTGGAAAGGGTGCATGGAGGTGTTCAGTTTAGCTGAGCAGATGACTGTGTGCATGATCTGAAATAGCGTTCACATCTCAGGTGTCTGGGGGACACAGGAGAGCATCTGTCCCGTAGCCTGCAGCTGTGGGGAAAGGCAATGGACATGACTGGATGTGGTGCTGGATGCTCAGAATGCTTCCAGACTTCATGTTCAGCACCCCATGGACTTGTCCCTGGCACCTTCTGTGCTGTGGGCAGGGAGCTGGGGGAGGAAGGCAGGGCTCAGTGCCTGTGTTCCCTACCTGTCTCGCTCCGCAGGCAGTGGAGAGGGGAAGTCTGACAGCCCTGGGGGTGGGCGGGGTAGTGCCCTCAGGCCGGCCACCACCAAAGCACCTTCTCACTTATGGATTTTGTTTCCTCTGTGTTTTGGAAATTACCATCTGCAAAATGTTAACTGCTTTTCTTTGAACTAGTGAAATAAAAGGGCTTTGTGTTTTCATGCTACTGGGCATGGAGTCAGGAAGGGCTAGCTCTCTGACCAAGACCTGGAAGGGTGAGGGTCAGCAGAGAGAGCTAGGGGCGCTGCAGGGAGACAGCCTCCCACTCACCTCTGAGGCAGGAGTCTCATGCTTGAGTGTTAGTAGTGATCAATAGTATACAATGCCAGTACTACTAATTAGCATTACCAATAATGTTACAAATTCCTAGTAACTAGTATCTACTAATGGGCATGGTGCCTGTTTCAAGGTGGAGAAATGGAGGTCCCTAGAGAAATGGGGGTTGTGTTCAAGCCCTCTATGGGGATTTCTTACCAAACACCACCAGTGGGAGCTCCAGCCAGACCTCAGTGAGGCGGTAGACCAGGAACGGTGTGAAGATGCCACCAATGTCACACATTGACGAGCAGACCAGGACGCCCAGGTTCCTGAAGTGTAGGCAACTGACTTAACTGTTTAACTTACCACGGGAGGGCAGTGATCTCCTCCTGCAGACCCATCCTTCCCCAAAGCATTAAAGGTCCAAGAACTGAAAAGCATGGTCACGGTCTTCCCTCTCTCCCGCTCGTCCTCTCCCTCCTTCTATTGAGGTACCGGGAATTGAACCTACTAGGCAAGTGCTCCACCACTGAGCTATGTCTGCAGTCTTCAAAAATTTTATTTTGCAACAGGGTCTCTCACTAAGTTGCCCAGGCTGGCCTTGAACTTGCAATCCTCCTGCCTCAGCCTCCAGTGTCACTGGGATGACGGGCGAGTGCCTCCCTGCCCGGCTGCTCGTATTATTTTCAGTGTACAAAGATGGTGTCTAATCCTAGTTGCCTTCATAGCCCTTCGTGCTCACCAAATCCCAGGCTGGGGGAGCAGCTCTGACCTTGCCTTTCCATTACCCTCCCTTTCTTCCCTCCCTCCCAGCCGCCTGGTCCCCCCTCTCTTGCACTCCCCTGCCTGCTGTTCTCACCACAGCCTCTGGGTGCTGCCTGCCCCACCTGTAGGTGTGAGGGGTGAACTGTGGGCCCAGCTGCTGCCTCCGTCCCCACCTTCCCTCACACTGTGCTTTCAAAAGCAGGGTGTCCTCTGCTGTGCCCAGGTGGTTCTAGTCAGAAGGCAGGGCTTGCAGCCCCGCCCTGCTCACCTGATGAAGGTGGGGTACAGCTCAGCATTGACCAGGCACACCATCTCATAGGCCATGGTGATCCCCATTCTGCCCAGACACGCCACGGCGACCTTTAGCCCCTGCAGATCTGTGGGGAAGAACACACCACTCACACATGCCGCACACAAGCCCACAGGTCCAGAGCAGGGCTTTGTGGAGAAATCCTAAGCTCGGAATGGGACAGGGAAGCGAGGTGGTCCCACAGACTCAAGGCAATAGCAGCCAGTTCTCTGGGTCTGTTTTAACCTTAGATGCGATTCTAAGATTCTTTTTAAAATATGACTTTTTTTAAAAAAGGTGGTTTTAGGTTTACGATAGAATAAAGAGGAAAGTAGAGATTCCCCAGAAACCCTCAGCCCCATGTGAATGTGGCCTCCCTCATTATCAATGCACCTCACAGAGAGGAGTGTTTGGTTGCGGGGAACCTGCAGTGACATACCTCTGTCACCACAGTCCATTGTTTACATTAAGATATGGAGTCGCTCTTGGCGGGGACCATCTTGTGGGTCTGGACAAATGTCTGATGACATGTATCCACCCCTGCACGGAGCTTTTCTCTGCTTCCCAGAGTCTTCTGCCCTCTGCCTGTCCAACTCCCTGGATCCCTGGCAACCTCTGATCTTCTGTCTCTCTACAGTTTTGCCTCCAAGACTCTTGCCGTTAGACCCCCGCTGTGAATGGGAACAGTACTCCAGCAGCTCCCAAAGCTGGGGCCACGTTACAGAGGTCACCCCAGAGAAACCGCAAAGCTTGAAACATTTTAAATAAGTGCTATTTCATGAAGGAGTTGAACAAAGTTTCACATGGCTGAAAGGATTCTGTTTCGTATGCAAAAGTATGTCATCAGGCCAGAGTCACTTATTGATGGCACATGCGTTTTCTCACGTGTGCTGTGGGATGATAGAGGGCAGTGGAGGGAGCTTCCGCAGAAGTCCTGGAGCAAGACTTCGACCTGGGGCCTGCTCTCCCCAAAGCCCAGGCTCGCTGCTAGGCCTCAGCTCTGAAGCCGCAGCGCAAGGGTTCACTTTGCCTCTTGTTCTGTTACATCAAGTGCAACTGCAGGCACATCATTGTTCTTATTTCTTTCTTTATTTTTATTCAAAAGATGATGCTATGTGATTCTATTTTTTTGTATTTAAATTTCTTTCTTTTTTTAGTTTTATGTAACATTAGAATTTAGTTGGAGATAATTTTATAAAAGCATGGAATGCAATTTGCTCTAATTTGGTTCCCAGTGCTTTCCTTTTCCCTCCCTCCCTCATTCCCTTCCCCTCTACTCAACTGGTCTTTCTGCTGCTTACTTTTTAGTTTAGTTTTGTTAAGTGAGTTTTTTTGAGGATACACATGATGACGAGGTTCTCTGTGGTACATTCGTATGTGTGCACTGTACATAGGAAAGTCGGCTCAGATTCATTCCACTGCTCTTCCCTTATCCCGTCCCTTCTCCATTCTCCTCAATCTCCTTCATCTAGTTCACTGCTATTTCTCCTATTTTGGTGGAATCCCTCTTTACCCCCGTTCCCCTGCTTATTTTGGACTAGCTCCTTTATATCAGAGAGAACAGCTGGCCTTTGGTTTTTTGGGATTGGCTTATCTCACTCAGCATGCTGGTCTCCAGTTCCATCTATTTACCAGCAGATGCCATAATTTCATTTTTCTTTATGGCTGAGTAATACTCCATTGTGTATATATAACTACATTTTCTTTATCCATTCGTCTGTTGAAAGGCACCTAGGCTGGCTCCATAGATTGCTGTGAATTGAGCTGCTATAAGCATTGCACATCACTTGTCTTAGGAGCAGGTTGGCCATATGGGTTTGCTCAGAAAGGTCCTGAGTATTTCCCTTTGTCTTTCCAAATAGATGTGTGATAAATTGCATGAATTTCCTATCCCAGGGCCATGACACTCCCTCTTCGGGCTTGGGGAGAAGACCCCAGCTTGTCCTGAAACTTACCATCAGGGATAAAAATGGAAGCTAGACAGGCCACCCCTGCCACCATGTTTGACACAGCCCAAGGATATCGGCGACCGATGCGGTCAATGGTGAGGATGATGATGAAGGCGGCTGGGAATTCAACAAGAGCAGAGTAGAAGAAATCCAAGTAGACATTGTCCCCTGCGAGGCCCATGTGCATGATGAGGCCCTGGTAGAGAACAGAGCTCGTGAACCTGGGCAGAGAGGAGAGCCACGGTCAAGCTGTGCACCACACACAAAAAGGAGAGGCTTCTGAAAGAGCAGGAGTTGGTGGCAAATGACCTGTCCCTCCATCCCATCTCTTTGCACTAATTGATCCACCTCAGTGGCTGGCTGTGACCAGAGAACAAGGAAACAATTAGGGAAACAATTAGGAGGATTCCCTGTGAATGCCAAGAATGTCTTAGCAGAGCCATTCACTTAGCAAAATTATCTGGAGTCATTTGTGGTTGTGAATCACTCCTCTTTGTGGTCTTTGAGAGCAGCTGGGACCGAAAGGATTGACTACTTAATTCAAGCTTCAAGAAACAGAAGACCAAGCCGGGCGTGGTGGCTCACGCTTGTAATCCCAGCACTTAGGGAGGCTGAGGCAGGAGAATTGCGAGTTCAAAGCCAGCCTCAGCAATGGCAAGGCGCTAAGCAACTCAGTGAGACCCTGTCTCTACATAAAACACAAAATAGGGCTGGGGATGTGGCTCAGAGGTGGAGTGCCCCTGAGTTCAATCCCCGGTACCAAAAAAAAAAAAAAAAAAAGAAAAAGAAACAGAAGACCAAATGGGCACAGCCTCCCTTCTCCAGGACTTCTCTTCTCGCCTGACGGTTCTAGTTCTGTTGACGGCAAACAGTCCTCACATGCAATAGGAAACGCCAGGATGATCAGGAGGAGTCACAGGTTCAGAAAGGGGAGGAAGGAGAAGGAGGCCAGATCTCCAGGCTGCCTTTTCTGTACCAAGTTGTGATGAGCTTTGCTTCTGTCACTAAGGACAAGTCTGCAGGGGCTGGTGTGGGTGGTGCTCTGAGCATCCGCATGGCTGGCAGCCTTGAGCAGCCCGTGGGCAGCCAACACGACCTCACCTGAGTAAGGAGATTGTGGAAGCCTGGAATATTCTTGTTCTTAAGTTTTTTCTCCAGGAACAAACAGAAAAAAGAAATGTCTCTTTCCTTGCCATCCCTGGACTCCTGCAGGGGTCCACACTCCTCCTCAGGCCACCTGTACCAATCACTCTCAGGGTGGTAATGCGTTAGAACCATCTGGAGAATTTGCTCCAGATCATTACACCAGTTTCTGGAGAGAGGGTCTGCGGTGGTACCTTATAACTCCCCAGAGATGCTAACGGGCAGCCAAGGCTGAGGCCACACATCACTCTCCCCCTTCGACACTAACTCTGGGATGAGGTTATGTTTTGAAGGTGCCCTTGTTCCCTCCCTTAATATGGGTGACTGCAATTCAATGTATTTGGAGGGATTTTAAAGTAAAAGCAATGAAGAAAAATGTCTTACCAGTTGTACATCAAGATCAAAGTATGCTTCCTTATCTGAGGGGTTCTGACCAAGTCAAGAAAGGAGGGATTCAGCTTCTCATCAACCTCCTCATCAGCTCTCAGGCTCTAAGCAAAGAAATAATAAAAATGACTTCCTGTGTTCAATGGCAGGGTGTCTGGTCCCAGGGGAATAACCATAATACCTATACTTCCTGAGTCCACCATGTGCCAGGTCCTACACCAGGAACTTCTTGTTTTGTCTAATTTAATCTTTACAAAGATCCTGAAAGTTAGGGTCTATTTTCCATCCCATTTTGTGGAAGAGAAATACACAAGGCATATAGAAAAGATAGGTAAATCGTGGTGCATATTTAAAGGGACATCATTTGTAAGGCACCCTGGGATATTGTCAAGGCTCAGGCCCCTAACCCTAAGGGCTGAGGCTGAAGCAACTGGTCACCCATCTGGACCCCTCTGTGGCCTGTCAGGTTGGAGGTTCAAATCTCTCTGGGACCTTGACATTCAGACCAGCATCAGCACTGCCTAGAGCTTCTGAGAAATAAATCATTTACATTATGGAACTGGCCAAGGTGTCCATCAACTGACACTGTGGGCTATACACAATGGAAGGATATTCAGCCATAAAGAAAAATAAAATTATGTCATTTGCAGGAAAATGGATGAAACTTGAAAACAAAATGTTAAGTAAAATAAGCCAAACTCAGAAGGTTGAGGGTCATGTTTTCTCTGTCCTGTGGAAGCTAGAGAGGAGAGGGCAAAAGAGAGATGTCAGGGGGAATCTTATGAAAATTGATGGGTGATCCGTGGAATGGAAGGAAGGAACAATGGAGAGAGAGGAGAGGAGAGAAGGGAAAGGGAAATAAGGGAAATGATATGGGTCAAATTACACTGTTACAGTGTGTGCATGCATGAGTATGTAACAACGAATCCCACCATTATTTACAACTACAATGCACCAATAAAAAGTATAGGAAAAAAAGTAGCAAAGCATCAAGAGATGGAGGGGGATGTGCATTTTCACAAGGTCCCCAGGTGACTGTGCACTCAGAGTGTAATTAATACAGGACAAGCTCGGCTCTGAAGAATGCAGTCACTAGGGGTGGAGCTGGACTCTCCATTCTGCTGCCTGCTTCCCAAAAGGGACATTGACAGCCTGTGAGAGGATGGAGCATGAGCAAGACTGGCAGCCACCAGATCGTCGCCATGGTGTGAATGCCATCTCTGGTGGGACAGTAACTCCCCTGTGACTGACGCCCTGACCAGTCACTAAAAGAATCTAAAACCTAAGAATCAGTGTCATCTGGTCATTAGTGGAAAAGAAGATGCTTTTCCACTGCCAAGAAACGGGGACAAAGTGAAGGAAAAAAAAAGTCCTCTGCACCTGTGACCCCTTGCCCTAGATGTGTCAATCTGAGCTCCTTCCAGGTGACCTATTCAGATCCTCATTCAGAAGGGATTCGCTCTTATGTCAACGCCATTTCCTAATACACTCCATCGTCTCCTCTCTAGTCCCTGTCAGATGAAAAGGGTTGACTCCAAAGTGGTGAGATTCCCTGATGGCCAAGCACACCCTTAGAAAGGTGCAGCTGAGGTGAACTGTCACAGCTCTGGGAGCAACCTGTGGACAGCAAACACAGCTCAGCTGGCTACTGGGTTGGGAGCCTAAGAGGTTTTTTATTCTCCCTCCAGGTCCCAAAGGGAAAAAAAAAAAAAGGCCTTTCTTGCCAGCCCTGAAACAGAACATGTGGATTCCTGGGTAACTGGATTCTGTGTAAGAAGGCAGGGTTTTGCTTTTATGTTTGCAAAAAGATTCTATCCAAGTTATTATTTGTGTTCGAAGGGCTGCTTTATGGGCCCAGGCATCTGACCTGCGGAGGCTGGATGTGCATGTGAGCAGGATAGTGGCCAGCAAAGCTGTGAGCTGCACGAGATAGAAGCTCCTCGTTTGACTTTTGAACAAGTTCTGATTCCTTGTGAGTTTGCTTGGATCTGTTTCAAGTGTCCTCCCTGGGAACTGTAAGTCTCATGCATGAAATATTCCATTGCATTTGCTACAGATAGGCCCATTGCATGGTGGTGGACCCCTCCATGGCTCCCCATTTCCACTGTTAATGGGAACAGGTTCCCAAACCCTCCCTTTTCACTGCCCACTGATTGGATACCTAAGGCCCTAACTTACCTGGAGAGAGGCTGGCATTGATTTTCCATTTCTCTTTGCAATGTACTTAATGATCCTCATGGCTTTTGCCTTTTTGTTCTGGGAGATCAGCCACCTTGGAGACTCAGGTATGCACCTAGAGCACAATGTCAGTGGAGGGGAGACTTTAGCTGACCTGCCCCATCTGCATTCCCGGGTATTTGTGAGGATCTTATCTGTGGGTTTCAGCTGGATCTAGAAGGCAGATAAAGATCCTGCAGCAGGTATTTGATTCTTTCCTTCCTCAAGTGCTGACTGGTAGTCAGCCATTGCCAGGAAGACTTCAGTCTCCCTCTTCAGGTGTCCCCAAGCTTTTTGTAAAAGCCTGAGAATTGTCAGGAGGGGTCAAAGAGTGGAGGTAGAAATGTGCAAACCCTCATGGGGCAAGCAAGTGTGTGTGTGTGTGTGTGTGTGTGTGTGTGTGAGAGAGAGAGAGAGAGAGAGAGAGAGAGAGAGAGAGAGACATAAGTAATATATCATTCCAGAAGCTGATTTCCCCAGGGACGAGGTAAGTGTCTGAGGTCAGGGCTCTTCAACCAGTGGGTATGGCATGGAGGTAGGCAGCCCTGGCTGAGATCACTGCTCAGTGCTCTGAGAGGCAGGGCTCCACGGGACCTAGGGTGGATGTTTCTGTGGCAATGCCACTGGTGGAGGAGCCAGGACAACTCCTTTTGGCTGAGGCTCAGGGTCAGGACCAGGAGTGTGGCATGCTCAGCCACAGCTAACCCAAAGCTCACGCTAGGACACTGCAAGGCTATTATTCTAGATGCCACCTGGTGCTCATGAACATCTCCTATCTCACCCCTAAGGAAGCCCAGGGTCAGCTTGGCCAATTGTTGCCTGAACTGAGGTATCAGGAGGTAGGGAGTCCCAGAATGTAGGAACCCAAACAGCCTTGCAGGTCTGGGAGAGCTTACCCAAATGGTTAAAAACTTGCTAGATAGAACAGAAACTAAAGCAATATTCTGGAAAATTAGGAGCACTGAGCAAATATCTCAGGAATGGGAATTCTGGCTTAATCCAAATTCTCCTAGACATGAACTTTGGATTCATTCTACAATAAAGTGGCTTGCTTGATGGTCAAATGGGGTTATTGATGTTCAAGCAAAGGCTGAACAGTCATCCACAGGGGCCCCCCATGGGAATTCGGTTTGGGACAGGAGACTGGACCACAAGGCCCCAGTGCTCCCTGACTTCACAGCTGACTGCATATAGGGCCATCAAGTAACGGAACAGCTAGTCAACAGTTGATGCCAACAGCAGCAGGGAGCAGGGTCACAGAGCTGCAGGCATAGCTTCCCAAGTGTGGAGGAGGCTCCACCAGGCCTAGGCAGTGGCCAGGGTAGGCTATGGGGTAGGTGTGAGAGATTGTGGCCATAGACCTGCCTGGACTTCCATGGCCACCTCTAACTGCAAACTCCCTCTTTCTCTCTGAAGGTGCTGCTTTGCTCCTCTTTGGTCTGACTTCCCTTTCTTTGCCTGGCTCCCAAAACTTGGTGCTTTCTTGGGTTCTGGCCCAATCTTCCTCTCACAACTCTATTCATTTCCTGAGTGACCTCATCTGTGCCGTTAGCAATGATAAAGACATGCATAAATTTTACTCAAACTCCAGATGGTTAAACTTCCCTAGCCCCTGGGTAGCTGCATGTGACATCCTTTCAGTACCTCAAATCTGGCATGTCCAAAGCTCCACTCATTCCCTCCCACCTGCTCCTCCTTCCGGTCTTCCTCCCTTTGAATGACTCCCCACCAACACGCAGGTGCCCAGCCTATACTCGGGGCATCCACTGTACTTCTCCTCTCTCTAGATTGCCACATGCAGTCTGTACAACCACCTTTGTTAGAATTGTTATGTATATTTTCCTCTTCATACATATGACCTCTGCCTTAACCCTCTCTTGCAGATTGTTGCAGGGGTCTTTAGACAATCTCCTGCTTCCATTCTTCCTGGAAGGCCTGTTTTCTCTCTGCATCTTGAGCAGTCTTTCCAAAATTCAGCCCCATCCTGGAGTTTGTAGTCTTGTAAATAAGTTCAGCTTAAAGCTATTGAGTGAAGGTGGTAAGAAGTGCTTCCTAGGTGGCCAGAACTTGGATGAGAGGTGGATCTTTCGGGCATGCTAAAGCATTAGCTCTTTATTCTCAGGGCTGGAAAGCGGGGTTTTCAAAGACTTCTAAGCAATGGTGTGACATGAAGAATGGATTTTTAAGTTGCGGTTTGAAGAAAGATCAGAGGATAGTAAGGCCAATGTCAAGAAGAACAGCTGGGAAAGATACCAAGGCAAGAAATGAGATTTCCTAGTGGCAATAGAAAAATAAGGGCAGATTCAGAGATATAATCGGGGGAGATAATGGACAGAGGGAGATAGGATCATTCTCAGAGTATGATGGACTACAGGTCCCTTGAAATTGATATGTTGAGGCTCTGGTCCCCAATGTGTAACCTGGAGGTGGACCTTTGGGAAGTAACTGGGTTCAGATGAGGCTTTGAGGGTGGGCCGCTTATGATGGGATTTGTGTCTTTATGATAAGAGAGAGAACAGAGCTCTCTGCCGTTGAAGACACAAGGAAGAAGCAGCTGTCTGCCAGCCTCAGGGAGCCTGGTAGCTCCCAGCACCTGGATCCTGGATTTCCAGCCCACTAACTGTGAGAAATGAATGCTGCTTTATAAGTACTATCTGCGGTGTTTTGCTATGGCCCCTTGAACTGACAGCGACACAGGTTTTACTGGCTCTTGGATGAGAAACAGGCTCCCTGGGAAGGACTGAGATGCTCAATTCTTAGGCAAGACAACTATGGGAAACACCAGTGGATACATCCAGGAGGAACCAAGAAAGTGGTCTGATAATCAGCATTTTCCCTGCCTTATTTTAGGTAACCTCACATTAGGGGTTTCTAATAACTTCTGTCATTTTCCATGTGTTTCCCATTGGCATAGGTGACAAGTATATTTCGCTTGCCTTGGTAACTCTGATTGATTGGCATGGTCTGTCTAGAGTGCCATGTTGGCCTAATTTGGGAAATGACTGCTGTGATTGATTGAGGATGTCTGTCCTGGAGTATGAGGAGGTAGTGTCACCAGTACCCTGCTCTGCATCCTAAAATTTCCACTGAGGAGGAACAGAATATCAACAGTAATATGGTTGATTTCTTTAAAGGGTCTGCAGTCCAAATTGTACCACAGCTGCTGAAAGCCAATGTAAATGTCAAATAAATAAAAGAAATGTAAGATCCAGTTCACAAAACTGTTATATCTAGTGAAAGGACACTCGATTTCCAGTGGAGGAATGTCTGATTTTTATCTCTGAAATGTGGTCCCGGGCTTCCTGTGAGATAAGCCTGCAAGGTGAAATAAACCTTGGAATTCAGAAGCAGGGTTAACAAAATAAATTATTTCAACCTATCTCCTTTTTTGTTCCAAACAGACTTACCAGTAATAGAGCAGGAAGCAGAAGTTGGGCAGAGTAACTGCGAACTGCAGCCACCTCCAGTGAGGAAGGGCGTAGGCCACCCCCGCTAGCACCAGGAGCCCCACGGTAAAGGAAACTTGGTAAAAAATCCCCACTGTTCTTCGATAGCTCAGCCCGACAAATTCTGTAACTGCAGAGAGAACCCAATGGTCAACACAATGCAGTACAACAGGGCTATCAGTACAGTCGGCTGTGTAACCAAAAAGAAACTAAAATGCCACTAGAACTAAAATTCTAGAATTTTCCATGCCGCCCTCTTTTACATGATTCCTGTGGTTTATTTTCTCATTATTGCTATTGTATTAATTAATAGAAAATTTAACCCAACATCTTTAGATAAAATTAAAGGCCTTAAGGGTTAAGGGTTGGCTAAGGGTTTATCGATTTTATTTTTTTCAAAGAACCAGCTTTTTGTTTTGTCAATTTTGGAATTGTTTCCTTTGTTTTAATTTCATCGATTTCAGCCTTTATTTTAATTAGCCACCCTAATGAAAAGAAGGAGAGAGAAAATTCAAATTACTAAAATTCGAGATGAAAAGGAAATATCATGACAGACACTATTGAAGTATAGAAGATAATTAGAAACTATTTTGAAAATTATACTCCAGTAAAATAAAAAATCCTGAACACACCAACAAATTTCTAGAGGCATATGATCTGCCCAAACTGAATCAGGAGGACATACACAACTTAAACAGATCAATTTCAAGCAAGGAAATTAAAAAAAAAATCAAGTCCTGCCAACATGAGCAAAAATGTTTGATTTATAGAATAATTTTGGGGACAAATGCAATTGTATCTCAGACAAATGCAAAATTTTGATCTAGAATAATAGGATGGTGATAAATAATCTGAATAAGTGGATCAGACATTGAGTTTGGGCCATTTGATTTTTATGTATGTGAACACCTGAATGTAACTGATTCTCTCTAGAGTTAAGCATTTTCTTAGCAGCCCTGCTTCTTAGTGTAAGTAACTTGGAAACCCAGCAGCGGGCTGAAGTCAGCTGGTGCTCACACGCAAGAACTTAATTTTTAAATTTTCAGGAATTTTCCAAACTGGTCATTAAATCTTGTTATCTTGAAATCAGCCCTGGTGGAAGATTTACACTTTGGAACCTGGAAAGTGCCACACACCAGGGCTTCTTGTTCTCCTAGAGCTGACTCACCCACACCCCACTCCTGTGCATGGTGCCACAGTGGCCTGACCCTCCCAAGACGCCATCATGCAGATGAGTGAGGTCCTGTGCATAGAGTGAGGGAGGGCTGGTTTTACACAGTGTTAGTCGAACTCAAGTCCTGGACATCCCACAAGCCACAATTTTTGCTTTTAAATATTTGACAAATATGTCAAAGATTTCAACTATTTATAAACCGAACAGATATGCCCCTAAAATATTTCTACAACTTACAGCAAATTATCCAAACTATTTAAAAACAGTGAAATAAAGTGATGTAGGTGTCAATAACATAGTTGGGGGCATGGATGAGTTTCGGGGGAGATGGGTAGCTGGAGGTGGAGTAACAGTGTGCATCAAGGACATTCAGAGGGACTGGAGAAGAAGTGAATGGGAGGTCAAGAGTGACTTGCTGAAATTTACATTTGCACAAATTCTACATATTGTGTGTTCTAGAGACCAAATCACTGTTGAATAACTGCATATATTAACTCCATCACTGGCCAAACATTCATTAGATGCCTGCCTTCGCAGGAATAGTATTAAAAACCATCTCTTCTTCCTCAAATTGGCTTTATCAGATAAAGCTGTGTAAGCAGAGATATTCTAGTTCTCTCAAGGGTAATGAGAGCTTTATTATTATTATTTTAACTTTGTATAGATGCTATTTAAGTGTAGCCAAAGGGAAAGTAGTCATGAAGCTAATTTCAAAGATCTAATTGTGGTGGTGATTTTTCTTACTATTGCTATAAAGACATCCGGCTATTAGAATTTGAATATACTCTAAAACTCCATGAACCTTAACCAGAACTCTGGCTACTGATCAGTAGGATGTAAATTATATTGCTGAATCTACAAATGGCTTCTTGAGTAATTTAGGTCCACCCCAGTACTTGTATTCTCAGTTTCCTTGTATATAAATTGAGGATCATTCTGGTTTACTCAAATGGAAGTATGTAAAGTAACAAAGTGCTTTATACATCAAATGCAGCCATTATCTTTGTCTGGCAGGCTAGGTTTTCTCTCTGGATAATACTCCAGGGCACAGGAATATGAAATTCTAAGGAATTAGAATTAGAATTAGAATTACACAGGAATCTGGGTGGCAGGCATGATGTTGACCCTTGTTTCTGCCTTGTTTTCTTTTTAGAGTAGGAATGCAGAGTCAGTTGACTGAATGATTTGAAATAATTCTTTTGATACAGAATAAAGTCTCCCAACGTGGTCTTGAAGCTGGGTCTGGGTCACACCTGGCCTACCTCACTACACTTTGGAACAGAGGCCCTGTGTACCATAGATTTCTTACTCAGGATGTAGCCTATTAACCAGCCTGCTTTGCTGACCAGTCCTTGGATCAGGCGAAACATCAACATCCAGGTGTAGGTTGGGGCAACGGCCATGAGAACCCCAGAGACAGCATTGATGAGGATAGTGGTAAGGAGGCAGAATTTACGGCCAAACCTGCAGGAGGAGAAGCAGAGAGGGAACTGGACTGATGATCTCATTCATGAAAGTTGTAGAAGATTCATGGACGTCACAGAAATCTAATCAGAATCAGAGACTAAGCCTAAATGACAGAGTCATGAAGAGAATCCCTAAATTCAGATCTGGTTGGGCCAGTGTATAAATTTCAAGCACAATGAGCCCCATTCACACCAGGGCTAAAGTTCCTTCATGGTCACACTGTGGTGGGAATTCCGGGACAGGGTTCCTTCTTCAGGAACCCTAACCGTACAGGCCCAGTCAGGCCTTAAATCATCCTGCGAGCAGGGGCTTTTTACCCTAACAGTCTCTACCAACTGCCCACCCAAGGATATTTTTGCTTTGGGAAAAATTCAATATTCAGCACACCCCCACCCATGTTCAGCAATGCCTTTGGATTTTGTGGTCTTTGCGTGTCTCCATGGGAACTGTCCTTGGTCCCCACAGGTTCCAGAGGGCTTCTGTGGAGCACCCCGGTGGGATGGCCTCACTTTACTGGAGGGACTCGCCAGCTTAGGGACTCTGAGAGTTGCCCCAGTGCATACAACAGAGGAAAGCCCTGGCGAGCTGGTTTCATCACGGCCTCACCTCTAGCTATGTTGTTGGGCAAATTATCCAACCTGATAATCCACGTGGAACAGACCTGTCTGACCGACTGAAAAGGTGAAGGGAGACACTGTGGATGACGAGAGGCACCCAGCCTGCCCTGCCTTTCCTCCTTCTGTTCGCAAAGCTGGCTGCCTGGTTTCAATGTGGTTCATCCCCCAAGGATTCAGATCTTCTGTGAGGCCATGTGGAGAGTCAGCCAACCTCTAAGAGCGGGGGCCTGGCAGGAGGTGCTGAGGTCATTGGAGGCACTATTCAGGGAGGAACTAAGGCAGTCCTCAGGGAACCCTGAGTTAGTCTCCTAAGAGTGTCATTACATAAGAGTGACCTCCAATTCCCAAATCAGCCCCTGGCTTTCTGTCTTGTGAAGTGATTGCTCCCTCTAACACACATTCCTGCCGTCATGATGCCCTGCACCATGAGGTGCTCACCAGAGCTGAGCTCATGCTGGTACCATCTCCTTGAACTGCCAGAATTATACACTAACTAAATATTTCTTTATGAAGTTCCTCAGCCTCAGGTTTTACACTACAATAACAAACGATGCACGGATACAGACGGCTCTTAGCCGTTGCCTTGGGGCCCAGTCATATTTTCATCATGTCCTCTTGGTTGTGTTCTAAAACACGGCCTG
This sequence comes from Geosciurus inauris, assembly GCA_004024805.1. NCBI lineage: Eukaryota > Metazoa > Chordata > Mammalia > Rodentia > Sciuridae > Geosciurus > Geosciurus inauris. Next base: position 7,162 of record PVHX01018700.1, on the reverse strand, counting down.
ATTCAATGTTGGTGGGTTTAAAAAACATCTTTTTTTTTTCATAGAAGACATGTCTGATGTCTCATCTTTTTATCCACTTTAATCTGACTGGGTGTTTCTTGTCATCTGGATTGCACATGCTAATGGTGGCAGAAATTCCTTTTTGTAATTGCTGCTGTTTTAATGGGCAGCTATGTTCCAGTGACTATTTCAAATACTAACTAACCATTTGAAAATAATCTACAACATCCTTAATAACTATTCTAGAAATGTTAATGTTTTAACTCTGAAATTTAATGTTCAAGCAGTCTCATTGGTAATAACTATAAACTACTAAACTTTGTAAACTCTGTTTTAACCATGTCCTTACTTGGTTCTCCACCAGTGGCTTCCCACTATAAATCTATAACCCCTTGGCCTTTAATTCAAAGCCTTCCAAAGTCACAGCTCAGTTAATCCTTCACCTTTCTTCTCACATTCTCCTACCTTACACCCTTCCTTTACCCTCAGAGTTTATCATCTACAGACATTTGCTCAGTGGCATTCCTTCAGCATCCACAGCTCATTCAGGCACACAATTAAACAACACAGTGAGGCTCTGTAAATGCACAAAAATCTGGGATAAGGGGAGAGGGAATATTTACCACTGAGACTCAAAGCAAGAAAGCCAAATCCAGGATGCAGAGAAACTTCACTGGGGCATATAGTACACTTAAATGCTATTTAAAAAAATGAGTGGAGATCGGGGATAGTCTGAGACCCACCCCAAACAGTCCCTTAAATGGTTTTATGAAAAACAAAAAGATAAAACCAGAGAGAAGGGTAGACACCAGAATTGCCAGCTCTGAGTCCTCTCAGCTGCCTGCTACTCAGGATGGGGCTCCGGGCTGTCAGCATGATGGGAAGAGCAGGGACCTGCATCACTTGGGAGCCGGTTAAAGGTACAGCCTCTCGGGCCACCCAATCTGAACCCCAGTCCTAACAAGATCCTGCTCTGATCCTCAATGAAATATACAAATGATGATTTCCAGTAAAACTTGCACACAGTAGTTAGTTTTAGAACACGTTTCCGGGGATCCTATGCAGTTGGGTGCATTTGACAGGGACCTCCTGGGACTCTGCTTCTGCTTTGATCTGGACATGCAGACAGTGGGGTGCTGATTCCCAAGAGCTGACTCATAAAATTGGCAGCTAGTTGTGAAACCAGCCATTATTGAAAAGATAAACTAACAACTAAATAAGTTAACTTAAAAACAAGTGTAATAGGGGGCTGGGGTTATGGCTCAGCGGTTGAGCACTTGCCTCGCATACGTGGGGCACTGGGTTAGATCCTCAGCACCACATAAAAAAATAAAGATATTGTGTTCATCTACAACTAAACAAAATATTAAAAAAAAAACAAGTGTAATAAACATGGAAAATGTATCACTTCCTAATTATTTTGCTATATGTAACCACCTACGCTGACCGGGATACTGTGCCTATGTGGTGGAAATGCTGTGGATCAGTGCACATTTCTGCACCTGTGTCCAGTGACCTCACTTTGGTAGCCTGAAGTGGCCCAAATTTCCTTCAGAGAGTTAACTGGTAGACAACTTTAAGGCTGGCTCTACATATAGCGCTTCTCCTTACTTGCCATTGGAGTAAAAACCTGGAATTGATGTGGGATTCCTTTTTCATGTGCCAGGTGATACTCAAAATCCTGCCTTAGGAGGTGATGGATGAAGAAACAAGTTATACAGCTTATGAAAGGTTTATTTTCAAATTCTCTAACATATGGCCTTCTTTTCTTTTGCAAAGCTGAGCCTTGGAAAGTCGATTTGCTGTAAGACACATTTGATTTTTCTTTCCTTCCTTCCTGGCTCTCTCCCTCCCTCTTTGCTTCCTTCCTTCTTTTCAGAATTCTTATTTACATCCTCTGCATAATGTCTTTCTGGTTTTCTTCTAAAAGACAACCTAATTCGTTATTAAGACATAGTAAATTTTTGTGTATGTAAGACAATATATTTTATTTAATGTTGATCTGATGTGTAGATAAACTAGGCCTCTGTGAGATTCTTGTCCCATGTATAAAATCTAAAACTTGTGGGTATTAAGTAAGCAAAAGAAATGGATTGGTTTTTTCGAAGCCTGTGGGGGTTGCCTTACTGCTTTGGATAACCCTTCGCCTGTCGCACCCATGAAACAGAAGGAGCGAGAACCATCAAAACTCCATATGGCTCAGGAAGAAGAGAGGTGTGCATTCAGCCTTTCAGGGAGAAATAGTGAGTTACAGCTTTCCAGAGCTTTCCACCCCAGGAGCAGAACCGTGAGGTCATGTAAGGAGGAGGATGATTGACAGAATTGTGCCTCAGGAATGCACCACGCGGAGGCAGCGGGAATCACCTCCTACTCCTGGCGGGGGATGAGAATAATTAAGTCATGTCTTCAGCCCGCAGGGGGAGGCTATCACCTCTGTGTTCACATCCTTCCCAGGAAGGGGGCTGTCAGTATCTCCACCTGGCAGTGCAGGAGGGAGAGGAGAGAGCATGGAGCTGTGTGGCCAGCTTCCCAGGGCAGCAAGACTGGCCCCTGGGCCTCCCTTGTCAATGTGTCCGTCTTGACTTAATGAGCATCTCCAAACAGCTGGTCCCTGTTCTGTGCCAACAGAAATAAAAACGAATGCCCCTCCTCCTCAGCCCCTCGGCCCCCTGCGGCCCACAGCGGCTACGAACTGCTGCGATGGCTGCGGCTGCCAGCTGGCCCTGCTCCTCTGCTTTACCCTGCCTCCCTCCTGCTGCCAGGTGGCCCCAGGCCCTTGTAAAGTCATTAAGCTGTCCCTACGCACCTTTAAGAGGTTTACAAGTTTGAATCCAGCCTGACAATAGCACTTCATCAGAGAAGATATTCTGCCTATGTTTCATATTATACTCACAGGCTGGGGCTGTGCCAGAGTTGGGGAGGGGAATGGGGGGCAGTGAGCACAAAGTGTATCCACTACTGATTTCAGAGTTAAATGTAGATTTATTTTACGGGTAACCATATCATTATAGCATACACTTATATGCTGTGTAGTTATGTATAATTACACGTCACTGTCTTACTAGGTGATACTCTCTAAGACCTTGTATTTAGGGCATGGCACACAGAAAACACTCTGTGCACAGTCAGGATTGTGGATATCACACAGTTGACCCTGAAGACAAGTTATCTAAGTGCTCATCAAGTCTAAAGCAAAGGATCCCATTCTTTTCCCTTCTGAGGACCCCTAAACATATCAAGCTGGGTAACAACAGAGCAAAGGTGCCCAGTGTAAGAACTCACAGCACAGTGAACGTGGGATCCTGAAATGGGGGGAACAAGAGACACAGGGACAGCTCAGCCAGTGTGAATGCTGAACACGGGGACATGGAAACCCAGGCTCCTCTGAGGACCTTTGGTGTGAGAGGCCCTTCCTTGTCTCTCTCCAGCGACACGGACACTATGGAGTTTGCACCTTTCTCTGTGTAGACAGACGCCACACCCCTTTCATTCAATTAGCAATGTCTGAGGTCCATACTTTGAGCCCCATCTGGCCCCAGGGACCCAGTTCAGGAATCCCACACTCAGGTAGTGGGGAGATTCTAGACTGGCCTTGGGTGGTAGCACTGGTGAAGGACATAGAGCTCACAGCTTGCAGGCTCATGACCACATGGGGGGTAATGAGGCCAAAGAATGAGTAGACAGTTACAAAAGGGATGAAATCATTTGTTACTCTCTCTTCCATCCCTGAACTGTTGGACAGCAGGCGAGAAAAAAGTGCTTCCTGGTGAGGAAACATCCCTCTCTAAGTCCAGAGAATTTGAAAATAAAGACGCAAGTCATTATTGTCAAACAGCACAGCAAAAGAAACCTAAGATTGTAAAAACAACCAACATCAGGCAGGAGGTCGTGAGCGGTGTGGTGTTTGGGGCAAGGAAGGGTTCCAGCAGCCCAGGGGAGCCAAGTGTTGTCTGGACCCGTGGGACCTGTGTTGCCCACAGGTGCTTTACCTACCTGTCTGCTAGGTAGCCAATACCCACAGAACCGACAAAAAACCCTACATTCACTGCTGACTGAAAGAAGTCCAGCATCCAGGAGTTGGCACACACGAGGTTAAACTGTCCAGATGTACGAGGTGTTCCACGCCAAGGGGGAAGGAAAACAAAACCTGGTTAGGATCCTGAGAGACACAGCCCAACCTCAGAGTTCTCTAAGCCTTCCTTGAACTGAGCTGGTGCAGCCCAAGTGACGAAACCCCGACTATTTCTTAACCATATTAACTTTCTTTACACCACCAAAAGATAGACCCCCGAATCCATGTAGGGCTCCCATCTGACTGCATGTCATTTGGCTAAACTGGAGAGGGCACCGCATCAGCCGAAGTGAGAAATTACTCCACCTAGAGACATCAATTTTCCTTTAAATTTTAACACACCGGTAAATAGGTTTGTGGGCAGGGTACTCAAGCAGCCAGCAGGAGACTGCATGAGATTCATCTAGAGCAACTCTGCGGTTACTCGCTCTGTGGCTAGATGTAGAACTGTGCTCTGGGCCTCAGTTTCCTCATCTCTGCAGGAGGGGATGAGTTACTGCGGAGCCCTCTAGAGTTGCATGGTGTCAAGCCCTGAGCCTCTGCCCTGCGTGGTACTTCTCCAGATCTTTCCACCCAGGCTTCTCTCCCTAAATACTGGTCCACACGGGAGCTCTCCACAGTACCCACGCAGCCCTTACAACTGGCTCTATCTATATTTTCAGAATAATTTCACTTTCCCATTTTGCTCTGCTTCCAGTGATAGTCTCCACAGCTTCTCTTGCTGGAACCAGGCTTCACAATTACATTTTACTGTTGACCACTTGGACACTTTTAGCAAATTAGAGGGGAAAAAAGTAGCCACCAAGAGAAAAGCATGTCTCATCACACTAAATCACGGTTCAAGTGAGTGCCACATGCTTCCAGGTGTCATTCGTGTGTGACAGAACAGAGGGGGAGCAGTGAGGCTTCCAGAAAAAGAGGAAGATCGGAAATACCCTCTCTCCTGGCACCATGTCCAGGAATCCTGCTGTCCCGCTGTGTTCCTACTTGTTGCTTACTGCTGACACTTGCAAAAACTAAAATCATTATCATTAGAATGTGAGAAAGTTCTAACTAATCCACACATATTCTAAACAAATTAGAGGCTGCACATTTTCACTCGGAAACTAGGATTGCATAGACATGGAATCTGAAGAGCGTGTCTGGGCAGTTATGAAAGGCAGGCCTTTCCTGGTTTCTTTCTTCAGGAAAGCTCAATGATTTGTAATTTTTTTCTGAGTCCTCACTTACCTCTGTGACAATGGAGGAGCCAGGAGTGTCATACACCCAGCCATGCTGACAGGCGATGAGTGGCAGGTGACTCCTGTTGACAGCCAGGCTGGCCAGAGGGTCCACGCAGCCGAGGATGCTCCGGTTCCAGTCCACCTCATACTGCATGCACTGGCGGAGGAAGGCCTCGTCCGCAGCCCCCAGGCCCGGCACCGTGTAGTTGAGCTCCTCTGCGGGGCTCCAGCCGCATCGCTGGCTCAGCTCCGACACCCCAGGGCTCCGGCAGTGGTGGCTGGGGGCGAAGCCCAGGAAGACGATGCCCACATAGATGGGGGTGAAGGTAGCAGAGAGCAGAGCTAAGAGGAAAAACGTCTGTTTCTGGAAAAGATGAAATTCCCCTATATGATCTAGAATGTCATCCACGGTTGGCATGTCTCCTGGAGGCAGGTGGTGCTGAGGCCTCCCTTGCGCCACCCCAAGTGTTGCAGAGAACCGCGGCCAGCTCAGCACAACTCTTGACCAAAAGTCAAAGGGTGCAAGTTAGTTTACTTAAGAAAGGGATGAGCCTTCAGGCCAGACTTTTCTTTGGTCGGGCCAACTTCAAACTGAGCGCCTCTCCAGCGGGGGAAGAAGGTCCTGTGGCTGCCCGGAAATGCCCACAGCAGGCCCCTGGGGCCGAGGTTGTGTTGATTGTAACATCATTCTCTATGAGTTTGCCCCACGTCAGCACCACAAACAATCCTTCCTCTGTACCCCACAGAGAGAAATCTGAGTCCTTTTGCAGATTGCAGCCTGTTGATCTTCCTCTAGCACACTAAGTGTCCAGGAAATTAATATATGCATATCTCACCCGCACAGCTGACCTTCCTGCAAAGCGCAACCGAGAGTGTGCAGGGTTTTGCTGCGCTTGCCCCAGGTGGTGTACATCGGGGTCTCCAGCGGGCACTCACTCACGTCCTGCTCCAAGTTCTTCTGCAAATTTGCTGCTGGACTCCTACAAGGGCACTCAGGAGGCATGCTGTGGCCACTTGCTTTGATTTTCCCCAGATCCTGAAATTCTGCTTTTATAATGTGTTTACTCCAGCCTGGCATTTTTGTCTTTCCACGCTGAAGTGTTCCTCTCCATCTGTTTGTGAACAAAGAATAATACGTCACGTTTGCCTCACACATCGGTCAAGTGCAGATGCAGGAGGGAGTATTTTTGTGCTATTGTCTCTTTTACCCTAGATATTTCTGTCTGTGACTAGAGCTGTCCCTTGAGGATGGTGGTGAGGCCATCTAAATGCGAGAGGAGCAGGTGGGAGGTCTTTCCTGCTGCACAGGAGGATCCTCAGGGCGTTTTAATATTGCCCAGCAAAAGCGAAGGCCTACTGATACGGCTGCAAGATACAACACCAGAAATTTAATCCAGCTAGTTTTCTCCCCCCACCCTCCTCTACTGAAGCCAGTGGGTATAATAGCATGGTCTGAGGTTGCATGACCCGCAGGAGCCTTCGTCCTCAGTGCAGCTGCCAGCAGACCTCTTCCAGGTCTCCCCTGCCTCAAAGAAGGGTTCTACTACCTGGTGCCTCTGCCACTGAAGCCACTGGTCATTTGTTAAGTGAGTAGTTCAGAGCTTCCTCAGTGGCAGCCAGAGTCCTAAGTGAATGAGTCAGAAGCTGAGGCCCCGTCTCTCTGTGTAGGTGTCCTGTTACTCAGCAGAAGGCCGTGGGAGAGGGTGAGTTAAAGTGACTACCGTTGTCCAATCTCACTCCTCTCCCAGGGACCAGAAATGGTCTCGACTGCCACTTATCAGGAGACGTACAAGCACTTGCACCTGGGTTTGACTCACAGACACAGCCTGTGTTAGGACGCCAGGTCTCCATGGCGTGGGCAAGAGGA
>PVHX01018699.1:8519-36376 GCA_004024805.1 Geosciurus inauris | reverse complement strand
CCAGGTTGTATTTCAGGTGGATGAATGTAATCTTTTTTTTTTTTTTCTTTTTTTTTGGTACCAGGGATTGAACTCAGGGGCACTCGACCCCTGAGCCACATCCCCAGCCCTATTTTGTGTTTTATGTAGAGACAGGGTCTCACTGAGTTGCTTAGTGCCTCGCCATTGCTGAGGCTGGCTTTGAACTCGCGATTCTCCTGTCTCAGCCTCCCTAAGTGCTAGGATTACAAGCGTGAGCCACCCCGCCCGGCTAGGATGAATGTAATCTAAGGAGAAAGTTCTGGGGAAGGAAAACAGTGGAGAGAATGGCAGACATGGGGGCCAGCATGAATGGACTTCACCTGTAGAAAGAGCAAAAGCATGTCAACAGGTTCAACATGATGCAGATAAAACACACAATACTACTTATAGCCTGGGGAGGGGCAGAAGGAACTCAAATATCCCAGAGTCTTTCTGTTTCTGGAAGGAGGATAAACGTGTTCACCATTTTTAAACTCTGAGAGACCAAGAAGTGTGTGTATATCCCCCGCCTTGAAGAGCAGACACAGAGGGTCTTGCTCTCAAATTAAAATAAGAAAAAAGGTGAGAAAATTGTCAATCCAAGAAAGGCAAGAAAAACGAGAAAAAGAAATGAGGACAGGTGTGCCGGATTTGTGCAAATTACGATGGCAGGTGTAAATTCATTTCTTCATACTAAAAATAGTGGACCAAATGCTTAAAAAGACAGATTCTGATTTAGTTCTTTGAAAATGTCTAAATAATTTGAGCAAGAGAGACGTCTAAAAAGTAAAGAAAAAAAATTCAGCAAATTCAGGAAGGTGCATAAATTTTAATGTTAAATAAATTACACTCCATGGAAAATAATGACGATTTTGAAATATGCCTCCTAATTGATGCAGTGTTAAAATCAGGGAAATGATGTAGCAATATCAACTGCAACAGTGTCTAATTCTATATCATGAAGGAAGCAGCATGTAACTATCCACCTGCCTGTCAATCATCTGTAGTCCTAAGAACAGCAATGAACCTAGACATGGTTGGTGACTCTACAGGCAGAGAGAGACCTGCCAGAGAAACCAACAGCCTCTGCTAAGGCCTTGATGCTGGCTGATGTTCAGAGGGCATCACTGTCAGCGGCAAGGGGGCCCAAGGAGCCCCCAGGCTCAGGGGATTTCCACACACGACTGGAAGGTGGTAAATATTTTTGTTTTTTTAAATAAAAAAAAATTTAAAAAGACCTGAAAAAAGAAACATCCATGAGATCAGAGGAAACCACCGCTGGGGGCTCTGAGGGTACAGGGAAGGCACCTCAGTCTTCCCAGGGCTGCTCTCCATCTGGAGCCCCAGGTGCCCTTGCCTGGGCGCCCAGGGGTCCCTCCCTCTCCTGATGTCCTCAGGGACACAGTGCTACTTGTTCTCTTGCGATGGGCTCCTATTTGGGTCGGATACTCCTGTTCCTCCCTGAGCTCTTGCGGACGCGCTCGTCCCAGTTCAGGGCCCTTAGCTCAGAGGCGCCCCCGACCCCCAGGGGCAGAGAACTGCAGCTCCAGCTCCAGAGCCTGTGAATGCTCCCTGAGCTCTAGGCCAGCCAGCCTTCCTGCCCGGCGCTTCAGGCTCTTGAGAGATGGGGTGCAGAGGTGCTCCCCAGGGCCTCGCAGCCTGTGCAGCGGGGCACTCCCTGCACGCCTGCCTTCGGGTCTGGGGTCCTGGTTGAGCAGCCCTGGCACCCCAGCCACACGAGTTTCCAAGAAGCAGATGGGGTGTGGGCTGCTTTGTGCTTCGAGGTCTCTGCCTCCAGAGCTCTCCCTCTGAGGTTCAAGGCTTGTTATGGGGCTGGCTCAGGTGCAGCTATGAACTCTCCCTTGGGCAGCTGGGAGCCAAGGGTCCTAGCCACTTTCCACCTGCTCAGCCGGTGGCTTCTTCCTGGATGGTTTGAATGAGAGGTTTGAGTGTGATCCCCTGCGTTCCTCATTCACAAATTCAGATTCCTGTTATTATACAAATCTATACATAAAGATTCATTTTGAACTGAAATGGGCTTTATCCTGGGAAAGTTACTGACTTTTCTCAGAAGAAGAGGGGATGCCTGGTTTCTCCAGAACATGGACAGTCTTCTCTGCTGCTGGGCAGTTTCCTCCTGTGCTGGAACATGTACACCTGTGTGTGTGGACTGCAGGTATTTCTCAGTTGCAAGACAGTTACACGTGCCCTTCCCAAGTAGAACAGTCAGGAAGGGAAGAGGTCCCCTCCCAGGGCCCCTGGGCTTGGCAGCAACATCCTGGACCACTGGCCTCTGGCTTAAGGACTGCCTTGGGCATGAGGAAGGGCTGGAACCTGGTCACAACCACCCAAAGCTGGAGAGAATTCCCATCACTGTCTCCTACCCCAGGCAGGCACTGCCTTTCATAAAACAGTAAAGAAAGGAAATGAGTAGCTCAGATAGTGGAATGCGATGGACACCACTGCCCAGGCACACGTATGAAGACACAAATGGTGGGACCCTCTCTTGTCTACAACTAGAGAAATGGAAAATTTTATTCCATATGTGTACTATGGCTTGAAATGCATTCTTTTGTTTTAAAAAATAAAAATAAATAAATTTAAAATAAAAAAGGAAATGAGGCAAACTGTACCTTTTTAAAAATTAAAAATAAGTGGGCACAAAGTCTTCAAGCTTTGCACTTATCTTAAGAGCTAAAGGGAGGGAAAGGTTACATTTTTTCACACTGAGGTTTCCCCATGGTAACATGAAGCATCCTTTCTATTCTGCACACCACATTTGTGCTATCAGGTCTCTCCAGGAAATGTTTCCTGTTGCAATCTGAGGTTAAAGAAAAATAGACACATATATACAATGCTTTGGAAGGTTTACTTCTGAGAGCTTTAGCTCCAGCAAAATCAACTCTGCCATCTCTCTCCCTGCAGTCTTTCTCTCAAGGGTACATGGCGGAGCAGCCACCTTCCAGCTCAGTGCAGGGTGATTGCCAGCTGGAAGGCCCAGTGTGTGGGTGCTGCAGGCAGGCGGCCATGGCGGTATGTCATCTGTGGATGCTCAGTGGCAGAGGCCCTGAACCCAGCAAGGTCCCCAGTGTGGAGAAGGAAGGCACCAGCTTTGGTGACACAAAGAAGCCACCAGTGAAGCAGCATGTGGTCAGAATCATAGGAAGCATCACTCAAAAGGGACATTTGAGAAAGACCTTGTTTTATTTATTGGCTAAGTATCAGCAACTCTGGGCATCCAGGCTCATTATTTAAAAGTCTTGCCAGCTAAGTTGTCCCCAAATAGGTGCATGCTATAAACTCACATAGTCAACACAGAAGGGCAATATAAACAGTGCTTTTTACTTATTTAATACTATAGAAACAACTATTTTTATTTTCATAAACTTTGTAAACCAGCAAGCTCAAAATATATTTTTTAAAAACAAGATTTTGAGGAGAGTCTTTAAGTAGGTAGTCGTCCTCTGGATGACTCCATCTTCCAGATATCTATTAGGACTGTGTGCTAAATAAGTAATAGCACAGGCTATAAAAGGGGGAGGGAAGGCGGGCCTCGGGGCCCACGCTCTCTCCTGGACGCGTGAACAATGAGTCACTCTTCCTTTGTGACCTTGGCTCCATTTCACATGTCTGTTGTGGCGCTGTTTCTGTGTAGTGTGCGCAGAGATTATGGCCACCCTGAAGGCAGAGGCTGTTCCCTCTGAATCTCCCTGCAGCCAGCCAGGAAAGTAGTGGTGTTCTCTAGGCACAACAGTAACAGACACACAGTCCCCTCTATCAGGTTGTCACATCGGGAAGGCACAGCATGGGGAAGAAATGAGACCTGCCTGCAGCAAGGGTTCTGCAGACATGAGTGCAGGTCACCTCCACAAGGACCCGTGCAACAGGAACCACTCCCCTTTTTCACATGAGGAAACTGGGCTCAGAGTCTTCAGGTGACAGAGGTCCCAAGGGCAGTATGTGTGACAGGGCACAGCATATGGGGTGAGGGGGACGGAGAGCATTCCCGAATGTGCTGTGGACAGAAGAGGAAAGCTCCTGGTTTGCAAGCAGGTGACTTTGAGTCACGGCTCTTCACTGACAAATCAGTATTTCTAAAAGCTACCCAGCCCCCATGTTCCCTAAGCTCCCCATTAAACCTGAAATGGTATTTACCTCAAAGCGTGTTTCACATATGAGGTAGAAAGTATCTACTTGGTATATTGCCTGAGGCAAAGGGAGTGCTTAATCAACGTGAGGTCTAGTCATCTGCTCGGAGTCATCGTCACCTTGGGAGGGTAGGATGTACTTTAACCTGTAAGTTAACCAACCTATGGAGGATCCTGGTGCAGTGGTGGCCTTCACCCAATTCCTCCTGAGGAAAGTGCTCTGCGCTGTATATTGTTTTTAATGAACATCATAAAACATCTCAAAATTCTTTATGTAACAAAGCCTTTGCAAATCAAGTTTTGTCAAAGAACCAGTAAAGGGAGAATCAAATGAAAAGTGTCTTCCCCTTTTTCCCGGTATGAGTGCACATTTATCAAGAATCTGTGTATTTCTGTAGGGACATTTTACTGCCAATGATCCCAGGAAGCCTAGCAAGTAGCCCTGGAGAGCCCAATACCTGCCAGATGACCTCGCTGGCTGGTTTTCTACGTCACGGGGCTTGTTGATATGTGTCTCTGCTGGGCTTCTGCCTTCCCTTACCAGCCAGGTCAATTATATTCTCCAATAATTCAACAGTGATATAGAGATAAGACCTTGCATGTTAGGGTGTGCCTGTAAGAATCTAAATTCTTTACTAATGACTACAATAGCAGAAGGTGTCGCTAGCATCGATGTGTTCAATGCCGTCATAGAGAATACCAGACAGTGTGGAAGGGAAGCTGTCAGGGAATCTATTGTTGAAAATAAGGTAACTGAGTGAGCTTAAAGCGACTCGGTTTGTTCACACAGGAGTTGATTTCTTGGAGAACAGCTACACCCTGTATCCAAGGAAACATACAGAAGAAGTCTTGCCATAAATGTGGTGTTGGATCCAGGGCACTCTCCCCTCCATGGGGCTGGACCACCATTGCTGAGGCTCAGGCAGAGCAGCTGGAGGCTGGGGCCCTTGCACACCTCCCGGCAGGGCAGTCCTTCCTAGTCCTCTTCAGGCCTCCAGCTTGGTTCTTCACCACACACATCCACCTTTTAAAACCCAGGTTCAATTACATTTTCAAGTGCAAGAGTGTCTTGAGCCTCTGGAAAAAGAGGGTCACACTACCTGTATTATTTCAGTGCCCATAAATATTGTTTGTGTTGCATTTATCGCCTTATATTAACATGCATTTGTTTAGAAGTCTGTGTTGAGTACAGAGTAGATGCTCAGTAAATTTTTTATTCAGGTAACAGATGGTTATACAATGAGAGACCTTTAGTAGAGGAATAAGTGGACATTGAGGCTCAAAGCCACCTTTGAAATGGGAATATTTCTGCATTCATTAATTCAATTATCAAATTAAAAGATTGAGTTAGCATCTAAATCCCTGGAGATAAAAGAATAAACACACTTTTCTCTTCTATTTAGAAGCTTAGCACAGAAAAATATTCCTTTGTTATTTTTTAAGAAACCATCAATATAAAATGTTTTTATCAAAAGCTAATTTTTCATAATGTAGATGGACTAATTTTTTAAAATAAATTACCCTTCAGAATGTTGTAGTTTTTTATTTTTTTGGAAAAACATTTTGAGGGCTCATTCTCTTAAAAACATAGAAAGCATATGAAGCATTATAAAAATTAGCCTGAGAACAGAATTAGCTTCCCACTGGGAGCTGCTGTGGTCCAGAGCCTACGTTCATGCTTACCACGTAACAACAGCTGCCCTTCGTGGAGGGTCCCTGAATGGAGGGCATTGTTTTCTAGCTTGCATTGAACAAAACAAGAGAATTTCCTTCTATCTCTCTGTGGTGCTCTGGAGCCTTAATAAAACCCAGCTGAGTAAGAGGGGCCTCTCTGGAGTTCAGTTTTCTTGTCAGCAGAGCACATGGGTTGGGGGAGTTAGATAGAAGCTAGAGCCTGAGAGATTCTCGAATCTGTGTCCTTTCTCATGCACCTTGGGGCAGCCATCAGCTTGGGAGATCGCTCAGCAGTCAGGGGCTGAGGGAGAAGCAGGGACAGTGCAGGTCACACCATCCTGGGTCCCAGCGGCTTCCACCAGGGCAGCGGGTGAAGTGCTAACATTCTGGACTCCCACTCGGCGCTGCGTTTCTCTGCATCTAATGTCTACACTGCACCCTTGTGCACCTGTCCTGGAGGATGTGTTAGAATTCAGCTCTGAAAGACAAGCAGTAATAGAAGTGCTCAGAGGAACAGCCTGTGGTAAGTCACTGGCTGCCAGTGTGTGAGGGTGATTGGGGTCACTCATGCTGGAATGTACCAGGTGTTTTGCTCTTGATTCTCAAACTTGAATGCATACCAAAATCACTGGAGGGGTTACCCAAACACCACCCAAAGATGTTCGGACTAGTCTCTGACAAGATCCAGACTTTCTATTCTTCACAATTTCAAGTAATGCTATACTTAGAGTTCAAAGACCACACTTTGAAAGCCAAGAGTAGGGACACACTGGGTAAGGAAGACCTGTTCTGAATCCCAATCCCTTTCCCCTTATGGGAATGGACCAGCAAGACCAAATTTCTCTAGCTAAATTTTCTGTTTTCTTTTACAACCACTGTGTGCCCTTTAGGAGCACAAGCATTGGAGGGATCCCGTTCACCATCTCCTGTTCCTTACCTGCTCTTGGGTGAAGGAGTTAAGCACAGAACGCCAGAGGAGTTGTGAAGACACAGGTATACCAAGTACTTCTTCATGGATGAGCATGGCTGCCGTTCGGGCTGGGTGGATACACTGTGAGTACATGTTTCTGTGCACCCTGGGGTCCAAAGACTCTCTGGAGCGTGGCCATTGGTGCTAGCTTTCACCTCAGAGGGCTTGGCAGGTTTTGCTTTTATAAACTGTAGAAATACACAAGGGTTTTACCCTATCTTGCCAACAATATCATAGCAGGGAGAAATCGCAAGCACACATATTTTCAAGTGTCTCGTCTCTCTGCTTCTCTTTTATTCCTTCCTCCAATACTCTCTGCGGGGCTTTCCCCTTCAGTGCTTTTACCAATTTTTTCCCTTGTAGAAACACTGCCCACACACTCAGGAGCTCTTATCTTAAGCTCTGGAGTTATTTTCTTGGGTTAACTTGTCAATGCCATTTAAAAATGGTTATTTTTAATAAAATAATATTGGTAATAGATTATTTGATTCTTGCTCAATTATAATTAACAGAGTTCAAAGGTCACTTATGTTTGATTCAGTGGGAGTCTGGGAAACTTGAAGGCCGGAGGGGAAGTAGCGTTGCAAGTCGAGGCTGAATCAAACCCTTCACATTCCTCATTTCATGCAAGGAACAAAGTGACTATGCCTGACAGGTGGCATTTCTGGCTCCATTTTGCAGAGGAGGAAACTGAGGCATAAAGAGGGAGAGCAGAAGTGACTTAACCAGTTTCACATGATCAGAGACGGCAGCTCAGGGATGGAATCTGGCAGTGTGGGTCCTACAACTGAAGATGTGACACTCCAGAATTACGCAGAGAAAAAGAATTCAAGGCACAGTCAGATTTCTCTATTTTGATTCACCCAAAGTCCTATATCTCTGCCATCTCAATTTGAAGATGCCACCATCAGTAAGTGAAAAGGTGCATGACAAAGAACAGCAACACCAGCCAGTCCTGCCCAGGGTTTCTGGATGAGAATCACGAATCCTGGCTCAGGGAGCTCCTCAGCACCGAGACTGTAATTCCACCTCCCTTTCCTTGTTTTGGTCGCATGATGCCCGATGGCATCTCAAGCCTGGCTGTCATGTCTCGTCATAGACAAACTGGAAGATTCAGACCAAGTGGAATATCTTCTCCTCTTTTGTTGGCACTTGGTAAGAACCTTCATTGTATGTCATTCTCAGGTGCTATCATGTGCAAAATTGAATAGTAGAACATTTCTGGTGTGCAGCAGCCTTCAGGGTACAGGAGGGTGATCGCTGATTAGCAATCCTGTACACATCACTGCAGACAATGAAACAGATGTCACACATGATACAGCAGAAGACCAGGGGGCATTAGAAGTGAAGGTTATGGCTGGTAGGATCAGGAGCATCTTAATGGACAGAGATAGCATTTGAACTGCACTTCAGTGATTTGCTTTCAAATGTATGTGCACCTGCTTTCAAGATGCCCAAGGTGACTGACTGTGCTACAGGAAGAGAATATTAAATGCACAATTCCAGTGATTTTTGTCTAAAATTTAAAAACAGTACATTAATATTTGATTTGCCATCAGGGATGGTATTTTCATCCACAACCAAGTGACAAATACAACGCGTGTGCCCAGAGAAGAGGAGGTTTCATGGCACTAAGTGGCGATCTTGTCTCCACCAGTTCATTTATCCCAGTATCCACGGCAGAGGGCCTGGTTATCGATTATGCTATTTTATTTAAATTGAATATCACATAGAGAAAGGCACACATGGCTGAGAACTGTTTATCTGCAAGCCACGGATTAAAGACTCACAGTTCTCATCATTCATGAGTGGAAGCTTGAAAGTCACACTCTTTGTGCCTTCATGAGTCCAGTCACACTCACACTGCGTACAATGACAACCTCAAAACAAAACGGCTAACAGGACTCTGACCTATGGGTTTATAGCCACAATTACTTATTTATACATATCATTCTAAATGTATGTTTTGCCCTTGTATATTAACTTAAAAATAAATATGCAAACAAAAATTCATCGACAAATGGATAAGAAACCTTGAAGTTATGTTTTTCTTTAGAATGCAAGTGAAACCAAGACTAAGCATTAAGTGACTCAGATGCATAAAACAAAACATTTTCAGAGAAAGACATGAATTTTTATGCATTCATCAAA
Organism: Geosciurus inauris; assembly: GCA_004024805.1. Lineage (NCBI taxonomy): Eukaryota > Metazoa > Chordata > Mammalia > Rodentia > Sciuridae > Geosciurus > Geosciurus inauris. The sequence continues at coordinate 27,433 of PVHX01018699.1, read as the reverse complement.
GTGCATATTTGGTAATGCCAAGGCTTATGCATTTAAATTAAATTAAAAATGTTAGATCATTATAATAATGTATATTTATTTTAAAATTAAACATACATGTATTGCGTAGTATACACCAAATATTTTTTAGTACGTAAGTCAACATGATTTAATGTGTGAGTATTATTGCCTAAAGAGATGGGAAGGATTCTTTATTCTATTGATCACAATAATGTCCCAGAATAATTTACAAATGGTGCAAGTCACTCTGAAGACTCACTAAGCTTAGCCTCCTCAGCATTTTGTGTAATGCCTAGTACAAGAGCAATTTAGAAAACAATTGCTGAATAAATGTTAAAATAAAATACAGACTACTGCATGATAAATAAGTTTATAATTTCTTTTTCAAGAAAAGATTTCAGGAAAGCAAAATTCCATTTTTAAGTTGTCAGTGAAATAAAAAGTGAATGACTCATCCAAAAGAAAACAAATATTAAAGTCTTCCAAACCATATGTATACATTTATATAAACAGCATAAACTATTGTCATTTGGTTCAATGGTTGAAATTATATCAAGCATATTTTTTATTTTCTCTTTCCTTTTATTTTCATGGTGAGTATTTAACATTAGAATCATAATGTTTAAGTAATAACTTATTCTAATTACCTTAGGCAATGAAAGATATTTAAACCTTTTTAACAGCAAATCCTTAATTAGCATATTAATCAAAGGATGAATAATTTACAAGTTCAGTAACATACGAATTATTCTAAATGAGATCTGGCTCATGGAGTTCAGAAAGTTTTTCAACTTTTTGAAATGTTTGTGGACATCTAGCCAAAAGTGTTATTTCCTATCCAATCAACTAGGCAATAAGACTTTCAATGGACCAATAAAACTTAAAATGCACCCAAATGCATTTTCTGTCCAGAGGTGTTGATCTCTTCTTCCGCCCTCTGAAAGGCCAAGCAAAACCAAGTAGCACTTTCTCCATATTGCCCTTGACACAGGTCCCAGAGCACCCAGACAGGTGAGAGAGGTAGGCTTCTGCGCATCCTGAGGAGAGGGGCTGGGGAGGAGTGGACCTCACATGAGCGCTGGTTGGTACTGAGCAAAGTGCCCATGGGTGCTTGAGGAACGGCAAGGTGGCCGGGATTTAAACTGAGATGCTTTCCACTTGGAATTTCATGACATTGGCATGGTTTTCCCATCCCACGACGTGTATCTCTGTGCTGGACACAGGACAGCTGGGAGGATGTACAAGTGCAGGGCCGAGGTGAATGGACTACTGTCCTGGGAAGTAAAAATCTGGCTCCATCTCCTCCTGCTTTGACAAATCTATTTAAATTGCTGATCTGTCCCACTCTAGTTTTGCTACTGATAATTCCTGATACTTGCTGTCCAGTGTACCTGCGTTTCACAAGGCCCTGGCTACCAGCAAATAGTTGAGACTTGTTCATCAATATGACGTGAGGGGCATCAGGTGGTGCCTCTGGAGAGGAATTGCTCAACCCTAGAGGTGCAGAATGGCAGGCCCTGAGCTTCCCGCTGCTCTTAACTCACCAGCAAGCTGGTCTGCAGGCTTGGTCTGCAGGAGGTTGTGAACCTCAGTCGAGAGGGGCCAGGTGTGCTCTTGGGTTTCTCTGGGCTTTGGCAATGGCTCCAGGATATGAGATGGGCCATCAGAGACTCCAGGGAGCCAAAGGGAGGAAGCTGAGAGGAGCAATGGCAGGAAGCAGATAACCACTGCTCTTCCCCACCCTTCCTTACATGCTCTAAGTTCTGATCTCTGAATTTAAGTAGTAGCCTGAATAAATGAATTCTTGCATCAAAAAGATTTTCCATGCAAAACTGTAATTTCTGGTAAATGTGTTTTAAAGGCTTCAAGTTGGTGATAAATATCACAGAGGAAATTTCTGGAAGAGGCCAACACCAGCACTCATCACTCAGTGCAGTAGTTTTCATGGACTTGGAAATCCAGAGCAGTTTCTAATTGGCCAGAGGATTCTCACGCATCACAGGGGCCTTCACGTAAGGGCGAAGCAGCCACCACAGGGCCCGTGGAGCACGGTGGCAGCAGACTTCCAATAACCGATGTTTGATATCTGTTTGACAAAGGAATAAAAGATGAATGAATTAATTAATAAATATTGAATAAAACCACACTCTGATTACAGGCAAGTGTATAAATGTAAATATTAGAGAGAAGGAAATTGTGACTATTAATCAGTTTTTGTTAATTTCCCTTTTGTTTGTGGGTGTTGAATTTGAAGAAGCCTCATCTGAGGTGGCCTCTGGTGACATCTCTGCAGGTCTGGAATCTATTACCATCAAAACAGAATCATGTAGCTACAAAGTGGACTGGCCAGGCCTGGAGGGGAAAGCGCGTTGCCACTTACTCCTTCATGCTTTCGCCCTAAAAGCTCCTTGAGAATGTGGACAGGATGAGAAGAGGGGTGGGAGAGGCTGCAGAGGACTGGGAGGGGCCAGCGCTGGGCTTGGAGGCTGCTGGGCTCTCGGGCAAGGAGACTCAGGACCGGGCCTGTGCAGGGTCTGCTCCAGCGGGGCTACCCGCCAGTCCTGCCTTTCACTTGCAAACCTCATGACGCTTGGGAGATTAGTTCTAAATTGTAATAGTAGGTTCATCAAACAAATTGTGTGAGACTTTATTTTGAAGACGTGAACACCATGAATGTGTGTTCCTAGAAGTGATTTTTCACAATACATTGTGATTATATTTAGAAATATTTAACCAGAAATGTTTCCCAAAGCATGCAAAGTAATGTGGAATAGGCTCATGTGGAGCTAGACCAAGGATTTGTCTTTATTTTGACTTAGCAGTGTTCCTGAGCCATGGTGCTTACGGTTAATACAGATTAGCATAAACCACAGGGTGGAGCTGCTCGGGGAGGCAGGGGAAGCTGTTCCCCTCCCCTGGCCCAGTCCCAGCTCAGATTCTCAGAACTGAGACCCAGCTCGCTTTCTGGGACTAGTCTTAGTACAGATGTCACTGAGAACCAACAATCCCACTTAGCAGAAACCTTTGTGCTGAAAACACCAAGAATTCCTAACACAGCAGGTCTCTTCTCGGGCAAAGGCATTGCCATGTTCTGAAGTTTTTGGCACCTCAAAATTCTCATGTTGCAACCCTACTCCCAAGGTAAAGCACATCAGGAGGCGGCACTGCTGGGGAAGTGATTGGATCATGAGCTGGAACCTCCCAATGGGTAGGTGCCCCTTATAAGAGAGTCCCTGAGGCTGCCCTGTCCCTTCCCCACATAAGGACACAGTGAGAAGGTGCCATCTACGAATCAGAAGGACCTCACCAGACACCAAATAGGCTGGTGCCTTGATTTTGATCCATCTTGGACTCCTCATCCTCCAGAATGGTGAGAAATATTTTTTGCTGTTTATAAGCTACCTGGTCTGTGGTATACTTTGGCAGCCTGGAGACACTGAGGTGCATGAGCTATGAGGTCTGGCATCCATCCATCCTGAATTCAGCTGCACACAGTCCAAAGAGCATGCTAACCTGCCTGCTCAGTATCTTCCATCTGAAGGATCCAAGGACATGATTCCCACACCTTAAGGGGACACATTTCAGCTCCCCAGGGGGTCTGTTGAATCCCATTTCATTATGGAGAAGAGGAGGTTTAGGTACTTCCTACCCTTCCTTGGAGGTAAGGCTTACAGTGTATCAGCAACCCTTGTCAAAGAGTCTTCAAAACTCCTCTCTGGTACTGATTGTAGCTCTATGGGTGAGATGGGGTGCTCTGTACTCAGCAATTCTTTACACCTCTGAACGTTCTATGGATGGTCTATGTCACAATTCACCCTGGGAGTTTCTACCTTGGGGCCTCAGTCAAACTGGCCAATACATTAATTTGATAAACCTGTAATGTGGAGGGTGTACAAGGTTCGACCAGAGGCCAGAGGAGGGGCGACTGCTGGGGTTCATGGCCTGCCTCCAGAACTCTTTCCAGATGCCAGAAGCGACTCCCTAACAACTTTCTGAAGATGCTCACCATAGCGTGAAAGTCCACCTACATTTCCACCACTGCGAACTTGCCCTTTCAAAGAGAACTTACCAAGTGTACATTATCCCCTCAGAAGCATGTGTGTCTTTTAGGTACTTAGGCATTGTGATGAGGTATTGTGATAGACAAAGGAAAAGTCCACTAGTTCAGTGAGATTTTAGTGCCAAGTGCATTTTATCATGCTCCAAACCTCAGAACATGGCTGGGCAATATAAGTCAGTGAAACTACATCTCTTTGTTCATGGGAGACACAAAGTGCAAATTAAATAAACAAATAAGTAATCTAGTGGCTTGATGCAAAATGTTAGTGTGTTTCTACCCAGGAAAAGAGTAATTCGTGACAAGAGGAAGGGCTGTTTTGGTATTCTACTCCGGAACTACATCTGTTTCACATGTATTATGTTTGGTGACAGCATAGACACACTATCATATACAATAATTTCACCAATCATGTAAGGCACAATAAATCATTGGCTTCCACCAGAAAAACTCAAAAGAAGCCAGAGTGGAATATGGCCAGGTATGTCTGTCACTGTTCTTAAGCAACATATTCATGAAAACACGACATTATTGTGAAGTTTGTCAATTCCTATTCTGTGGTTTAGAGAAGATAATGGTTTTGCCCTCCACCATGGTTTACTAAGCAAGCTGTCTCCACAGCTAATACCGGGCAAAGAGTAAACTTGAAATCTGTATTCCAAAGCCCAGGAGCCGGTAAAATACATCTAATATTCTGAATAATTTAGAAACATTTTATCATTTGAAATACATTTAAATGTCTTTGCAACATGACCAGGCTCACTAACAAAAGGAAGTTTCACTAACAAAAAGCTGCACACTCATCATCTCTGACCTCCTTTTCCAGGGCCATTTAAGAGACATGCTGATCCTGGCCACCCTTGCAGCTCATATCTAGAGTGCGGCGGGTGGGATGCCCTTGGCTCACTCTGCTCTATGATGAGTTCACAAGCTGGTCTCTCCTGAAATACGGAACTGCTGGACCACAGGGCATCCTGCCCAGCCAAGAAGACTCCTCTCGGGGTCTTTCCTACAAACCACTTTCCCCTGCTGGCTTCTACCAACAGCACCTTCTGCGCACCCTTTGGCTCCAGGTTTCTCTGACTTCCCGAAGCTTCCGTATGTCCTGCCTATATCTTTGCAAACAGTGTCTTCATGCATTCCTCCCAGTGTATCCCAATTTGAGGCTGCCTTTTATTCCTTGCTACGAATCTGACTGAAACTGCAGATTTGTAAGTACCTGTATGTGTATGTAGATAAATACATAGGGATATGCAATATAGTGCATTGAATTATGATCCCCTCCAATGTATGTCCTTGTCCCAAAACCCAGAACCTGTGTGACCTATTTGGAAAAAAGGGACTTTGCAGATATTAATTTCAGGATCCCAATGAGCCATGTCCTTCTGAGAAAAAAAAGATAGGGGAATCTTAGACACAGAAATACAGAAGGAAGAAGTTCTCATGAAGATGGAAGCAAAGGTTTCAGAGATGCAGGCGTGGACAGGAAGCTCTAAGGAAGAGACAGGGAAGGGTCTTCCCCGAGGCTCTGGAGGGAGCTGACGTGGCTAAGAGCTCATCCTCAGGATTCTGGCCTCCAGAATTGTGGGAGAAGACATTTTTGTTTTAAGCCCCCTGCTCAGGTCATTTGCTTACATAAACCTTGGGGAACTGGAACTTACCTGTATCCATCTCTACACCTGTACCTTTGTTGATAGCAGCATAGAAAACGTCTAGAAACAGTGAATTGGTACAATAGCATTACTACTGAGGGTGGGGCAAGTGTGAAAGAACAACCTGGGGATATGTTAGAAGAAATTAGTAAAACAACAGCATAAATCTCCCGTGATGAGCCGTTCAGCAGAATGACACTCCGGGCCTCTGCACTGGAGTCTGCACGTGGCACCTAGGTTGCTCCCCTTCTGCACAGTGTGAGTGGAGTGGGTGGGGATCTGAGTCACTCTCTGCGAGAAAACGCCTGGGCATTGTGTAAGGATAAGGAGTCCATTCAGCACAGAGCTCTGAGGGCTCCTGAGCATGACACCAGCATCCTCCTGGCCCTGGCCAGTACCTCCTGGCTGCATGGCAACATGGCAGATGTCATTATGATGGAAATGCATAGGAGAGGGAGAAACCATAGGGCAGGGCAGAATGCCAGAGAAATTCAGGTGCCAGGCTCCCTTAGAGTAACAGCCCACTCTGCTGGGAACTGGAGTCCCAGGAGATCTCCATTAACCCTGCCATGCCCTAATCTCCTTCTACCAGGCCCCACCTCTTACAGGCCCCTCCACCTTCAAGTGCCACCACACTGGAGGCCAGTGAGCCTTTGCAGGACACACTCAAACCCCCTCCACTCATCAATGGACAGGAAGAGAAAAGGAGCATCTCCCTTCTTCATTTCTCATGTGTAATATTTTCAGCACCAACCTCTCACTTGCACAGACATGGGTCAGGGAATCTGGCCTAAGGTCTTCAGCAAAGAAATTCTGCAAGTCATGTTCTTAGAAATGTTTGTACTATAACTGAAATGAACTGACCACAAAGGGCAGATTCGCCATATTATGACATATCAAAGAGCATTCATGTAAATTATTCCTCAGTAATGATATTAAAGTCCACGAGGCTGTGCTTCTCTATTATTGTCCCCAATTTTTATTCTATACCAGTGCAAGAGCCTGAATTATTGAAGAATCAATATTCTTTGCCTTGTGCTTCTGTAAGTATTATAGGTCTTCTTCATACTCACACAAAAATGTCTTGGTGTGCAATTTTGCTGCAGACTATAATTTAGAGAGCATTCAAACAAAGTCCAACAATTATATAAAAATGAACACTATTTTCTTCAGTGGCAAATACCTCTGGCATAATGTGAACACTTCAGTTGCTTATATGTAGTAGATGTCGTATTCCAAGCACAAAGAAAAAATGTTGTAAGGAAAGGGAATTGCATAACACCACTTTTCCATCCACTTACCTGAGAACAGTGCTCACAGCTCAGGCCTCCAGCCTTCCTAGTCATCGTAGCTTTGTCAAAACAATATTCCCCACATTTGTATTTCACATTATTCTAAATGAAAGGCTGTATTATTTCAGTCTACTTTGAGAGGAAATTCACTTTGTGCTAATGGTGCCTGGAATGAGAACATTGGTGGGACAGGTTTAAGTGCATGGCGGTGTTGGCGAGCATCCAGGAGCAGGTGCTGGTGCTGGAAAGCACAGTCCAGATCTGCAGGCTGCTCGAGGGTGGAAGGAAGAGGGAAAGACCAACCCCTGGGTGCTTGTGCAACATGGTGCTCCTCACAGCTTGGCTGTGAGTCCAGTGCTCTTCTCCTGCCTGCTATGTTTCGCTAGTCACTTGAACTGATGTTGCTCATTCCTTCAAGCCTCATGTTCTTCTCACCACCTGGGTTGGGCTAGTTCCTCCCAAATGGCCTCCCAGGCCACATGGCACCAAATCTTTGCAGAAACTATCTTGGGCTGCGGGACACGCTGTGTCACACCACTGCCTGGTTGCCACTCTGTCAGCATGCCTGGCCCTGATCCTGGGCCCCAGAGTTCCACCTCAAGTAAATTAACCATTGTTTTTCTTTTCATGTAAGAATGCAGAGTCCACAGCCATAGGCAAACCCAGCTAGTGAGGGAAATCCATATGTAGCACAATAAAACTAACCCCCTATCTCTCACCACGCATAAAACTCAACTCAAAGTGGATCAAGGACCTAGGAATTAGACCAGAGACCCTGCACCTAATTGAGGAAAAAGAAAGCCCCTATCTTCATCATGTTGGATTAGGCTCCAACTTCCTTAACAAATCTCCTAAAGCTCAAGAAATAAAATCAAGAATCAATAAATGGGATGGATTCAAATTAAAAAGCTTCTTCTCAGCAAAAGAAACAATCAATGAAGTGAACAGAAAGCCGACATTCTGGGAGCAAATTTTTGCCACATGAACATCAGATAGAGCACTGATCTCCAGGATATAGAAAGAACTCAAAAAAACTTAACACCAAAAAAACAAACAACCCAATCAATAAATGGGTTAAGGAGCTGAACAGACACTTCTCAGAAGAAGATATACAATCAGTCAACAAATATATAAAAAATGTTCAACATCTTTAGCAATTAGAGAAATGCAACTCAAAACTACTCTAAGATTTCGTCTCACACCAGTCAGAATGGCAGTTATCAAGAATACAAGCAACAATAAGTGTTGGCAAGGATGTGGGGAAAAAGCACACTCATACATTGCTGGTGGGACTACAAATTTGTGCAACCAATCTGGAAAACAATATGGAGATTCCTTAGAAAACTTGGAATGGGGGGCTGGGATTGTAGCTCAGTGGCAGAGCTCTTGCCTCGCATGCGTGAGGCACTGGGTTCGATCCTCAGCACCACATAAAAATAAATAAAATAAAGATATTGTGTCCATCTACAACTAAAAAAATATTTAAAAAAAAAAAGAAAGAAAACTTGGAATGGAACCACCATTTGACCCAGCTATCCAACTCCTCGGTTTATACCCAAGGGACTTAAAAACAGCATACTACAGTGATGCAGCCACTTCTGTTTATAGCAGCTTAATTCACAATAGCTAAACTCTGGAAGCAACCTAGATGCCCTTCAGCAGATGAAAGGATAAAGAAACTGTGGTATATATACACAATGGAATATTACTCAGTATTAAAAGAGAATAAAATTATGGCATTTGCAGGTAAATGGATAGAGCTGGAGAATATCATGCTAAGCGAAATAAGCCAATCCCCAAACACCAAAGACCAAATACCAAATGTTCTCTTTGATAAGTGGATGCTGATCCACAATGGAGGAGGCGGCATGGGAAGAATGGAGGAACTTTGGTCAAGGAGGAGGGAGGGAGAGGCCATGGGGGCAGGAAAGATGGTGGAATGAGATGGACATCATTGCCCTAGGTACATGTCTGACTGCACGTATGGTGTGACTCTACATCATGTACAACCAGAAAAATGAAAAGTTGTGTTCCATTTGTGTACAATAAATCAAAAATGCATTCTGCTGTCATGTATATACCTAATCAGAATAAATAAATCTTAAAAAAACAGCTAGTGATGTCAGAGACACTGCTGTAACCCTTGACCTATTTTTTGTTGTTGTTGTTGTTGGTGGTGGTGGTGGTGGTTTTTGGTACTAGAGATTGAACTCAGGGGCACTCGACCACTGAGCCACATCCCCAGCCCTATTTTGTGTTTTATGTAGAGACAGGGTCTCACTGAGTTGCTCAGCGCCTCGCCGTTGCTGAGGCTGGCTTTGAACTAGAGATTCTCCTGTCTCAGCCTCCCTAAGTGCTGGGATTACAGGCTTGCGCCACCGTGCCTGGCTCCTTGACCTGTTTTTTCAAAACATTTTTCATTTAAAATAGTTTTACATGTACAGAAAAACAGTGAGAGAAGCACAGAGCTCCCCTCTGCTGAGTACCGTCTCCCTTGTTAGCAGCATCGTACGTTAGCTCCGCACCCTCCTCGGGATTAGTAGGCCAGTATCAGTACTCATTACCCACTGTCCCCAGCTAATGCACATGCCCTTGGTTTTCACCCAGCGCTTCCTTCTGCTCCAGCATACTACACGGGACCCTTAGGACCCTGTCATGTCTCCTTAGGCTCCTCCGGGCCATTTCAAGTCTTAGCCTTTCTTTTTTTTGAAGATCTTGGCAGTTTGAGAAGAACTGGTGGAGTATTCTATGGAGTCCCACAGTTTCTTTTTCTCGGATGGTGTTGTTGTGGTTAGATGTGGGTGGGAGTGTTGGGAAGGAGGCCCTCAGAGGTAGCTAGCACTGTGCTCACCCGGCTGTTAGGGGCTGTTAGGATGCGGGAGTCAGTGGGTGCTGGCCTTCATCCCCTGGAAGAGCCACTGTAATGGCTAATTTGAATTATAAACTTGATAGGATTAAAAGATGTCAATGATTAAGAGGATTCTGTGAGGGTGTGTCTAGGAATGATTGGCATGTGGGATAGCCAACTAAACTGCAGACCCTCCTTAAGTGTGGGAGGATGATGGCTTGGGTGGAATGAAAGTTGGAAGAACAAGGAAGCAGCAGCAGATGCAGGCTGGATTCTTCTTGAACGGGTTCTGATGCTGCTGCGGTCCTCTGAGGATATCAGACTCTCGCTTCTTCACTCTTCCAAAGTCGACTCTGCCAGTGATGCTCCAGAAGCCTTCTGTCTTGGACTAGGGTAGCACCGTTGATCCTTCTTGTTCTGGGACCTCAGCCTCTTGGACTGTGCAGCTCCTGGTTCCAGCCTGCAGAGGCCACTGTGGACTATGCAGCTCTGGTTGGCCAACCTAATAAGTCCCTTTTTATAATCATACTTCCTGTTGACTCAGTCCCCCCAGGGGACCCTGACGGGCACAGCCACGTTTGTCAGGCTCCTGGGTAAACTGCCCCGCAGCCCTCCCCACGCTGTTCTTTTTGGCAGGAATTCACTGCATGCACACCTGGTTTCCATCCCAGATCTGGAGCCTGTGCTCAGCCAACAGTTCAGACTGAGCACACGTAGTGGGTTGAACTGTCCACCCTGAACAGCCGAGGTGAGCCAAGTTACCACTGGGAGCCTGGAGCACAGCTTGCTATGGTTTTGATATGGGTTTTCTCCCAGAGGTTCCTGTGTAGGAGACTTGGTCCTTGGCTGTGTGGGACCTGCAGGAGGTGGGGCCTAGTGGGAGGTCCGTGGGCCACCGCCTGAGGAGGGACTTGGGCAGCTCCCAGGGTGCTCAAGCTCTGCCCATCAAGTCACTCTAGAGTGAGCCCCTCACCAGAGTCCCCTCTGGGTCCTTGTCTCACCATGAGGACTCTCTCTTCCTGCACCTGTCCCAGCATCACAGGGCTGGCTCCCATGAGCTTCTCCCCACTGCCAAGCTGGTCCTGCAGTCAAGTTGTGGACTTCCAGAACTGTGAGCTGAAAACCCTCTGGTTTTTGTAAACAGCCCACCACAGGGATGGCATTATAGTAACAGGAAACAGACTAAAACACATTGCCTGCAGAAGTGGCGTTTCATAAACCCTCAACCTCCTGGCCCATCTCACTGCAATAATGTGTGCTTTGCAAATGCAGATGCAACTTCAGATATTTAGGTGTTATACGTATTTCCTGATAAGCTATCCTTTAATATGCTTTTTATGTATTATAAAATGACGCATTAGGAACAGACTACACACTCCAGTTCACATTTGCTATGAACCTGCTGTACATCAAGTGTTGACACCAAGTTACCTACTTGCCTAACAATTTGCTGCCCATATTAGTAAAACCTATTAAGCTGCACTTATAATCTGCTGCTTGACATCATTTCCCACCTTCATCACCACCTGTTGTGGGAGCTGCTTCCACTTCCAGAGGGGCAAGGAATTGACAGGCTGTCATAGGCCTCCAAACGGTTGCCTGGATCCACTGCCTGGCTCCTGGCACAAGTTTCATGTGCATCGGGTAAGCACAGTTCCGGCGGGTGTTGCTGCTCCCCTCAGCAGCTGCCTTTGCCCTCATGCCTCCACATCCTCCTCTGGACACCGGAGAATCCATCTGCCTTCGCCTGGGAAGGGCAAGCGTGTCTCTGCAGAAGAGAAAGTCCTTTTCTCTTGTCTTCTTTGGCTTGCATAGAAAAAAATATCCCTTGGATAGGCTGGTGAAAGTTTACATTGAGAATCAACAGAAAACTAGCTATTCAGGTTTTTGTTTTGTTTTGTTTTTCAGAGAAGACAGCATAGGAAGAGACCTACAAGGATTTTAGAGTTTTTCACTTAGATGACATTGAGGTTCAATATTGAATTTCTATTCTTCAGTACTGACCCTTTTATATATTTATTATATATTTTACATATTTATTATATTTTTAGTATCAAGAGAATATTATTTTATACATTGAAAAATATTTAATGAAAGAATTGCAGTAATTCTACTTAAGTAGAATTTAGAAATTAATACAAATTAATGTTGCTCAAATTCAATTGATTTGATAAACACAGAAACCAATCTGATCAAACATCTATTTTATAAACGAAAGGCAGAAGCAGAAAGCCTCATTAATGAACCAAGCTGCTGTCACAGCATCTGGCTGTGGTCATATTGTGACGCAATGTGTTCTGTAACACGTAGATATCACACATAAACCCAGGTTGCATATTTTATTGAGCCATATATTAAGTATACTTCTATCTTATTAATGACTTAGTCTGGTTTGAAAATAACCTTATAACAATCATATGATGTACTTTGCCATATCTATTGGTAAAGAAGCTACTTTAATAAAATATCACACACACACTAATCTCTCTTAAATGTCAGCTACTCCGAGTTTCACAACGCTGTGAGTCGTTGTGCCAATTAATTAGCCTGTGATTTCTACCGAGAATTCCAGTCACGGCTCAGGTGTCGGCATGTTCCACGGCGAGGCTGAGAAGCCCAGATCAGAAAGGCTGGCAGGACACACAGCCAGGATACGCACACAGAGGTCGCTGAGGGCAGAGCAGGCTGAAGGACCCCACCCAGTGCAGCCAGGTGTGTGTGCACAGGCGGGAGGAGCAAGGCCACCAGGAAGAGCTCAGCTGTCAGAGACGTCCAGGAGAAAGGACAGGGCGCCGCAGGTCAGAGGCCTTCAGAGGCAGAGACACAGAGCCACGGCAGGGGTCTCCCACATTGCTCTCTTCTCACTCCCCTGGGGGTCTCATCTGCACCATCTGCTCCCCTGCTTCTCTGAGCCCTGGCCTCTCAGGACAGGATCTCTGCCTCCTGGCCCAGCAGGAGGTCTGACCTCCAAGGACACCCTGGAGCACCTCAAAACCTGGGATGCTCGCCCCTAAAGTCATGAAGTCTTGGGCCCTGTTCTCCTGGCGTCCTCTAAATGATGGGTTTGCAGGCACTTCTCTGTGGCCTCCAGACCATGACGTTCAGGGTCCACCTGGAAGCCCCTGCTGATTGTACTTCCTTGTGTATCAGTGTGTTTCAAAGCAGTCACTGTCCCCACAGTGCTCTCCTCTGTGAATGTCCCATCAGTGAAATCCCACAGTGCAGGGCGTTGGCTCCGGCTCCTCCCCGTGCCCCTGGCTGTGCCGTGCACCCACTGCCCCCTCCTTTTTCATGTGGAACAGTCCCGTGGCCTCACTGTGCCCAGTTCCCCTTGGGCTGGCTGATGACATTGAGTAGTCGCCACATTTCAGCTAGATGGACAGCGCTGCTCGGAGTACCTCTGTACCAGCTTTCATGGACAGACATTTTCACTCATTAGACTCCTAAAACAGACCCGGTTGGGACATGTTACATTTGTTTGACGAAGTGACCACACCATTTTACAGTCCCCCAGAAATCTTTAGTGCTGCCACTTTTCCCAGCTGCAAGCAAGGTTTTTATGTTTCATTTTATTAACATGCCGTGTTGTATTGATAGACTTGTCAGTTCAAACACCTTATGTTCCCAGGATAAATGCCATTATTCATCGTTCATGGTCTATATTTGGTTTCCAGTGCTGCTGGGTTTTGTGTTCTAATATCTCATTAGGGACTGTTGCACGTGTGCCCTGAGGAACTCTGCTTTGTGGCCCTCTATCCTGCGGTGATTCCACCCAGTTCCAATGCTGGCTTCTCAGAATGAGCTGGGCAGTGTTTCCTCATCTTGTATACTCTGAATTTAGAAGAAATGGCTTTCTTTAGTCTCTAAATATGGTAGAATTTTCTGATGAAGCCAATGGATTTAAGCTTTCCTTTTCAGAAAAGGTTTTTAATTACTATTTTAATTATTTTTATATCTAAAGTTCTATTCTTAAAGTCAAATTCTTCTAGAAATACTTTCATTGACTTGTATCTTCATTGGAGTCTGTTTATTTCATAATTTTAGTTATATTTTCTCATAATTAATGCCAGATTTTAGTCAATTGTAAGGCTTGTTCTTAATTAGTCAACTCTGTTGATCATTCCAAAGAACCAACTTTTGGTTTTAAAGAATTTCTTTGAAATTCTTGTCTTTTCTATTGTATTGACTTTAGTTCTGTCTTCACTGTCTCTTCCCTTCTGTTTGAATTTAACTCCTCTCTGTTTCTCTCTCCCCCCATCTCCCTCCTCCTCTCTTCCTCTCTCTACATTCTTAGGAGGAGACCTGTCTTAGTCCTGGTTTGGAGTCTTTCTCTTTTATTGCTATAAGCATTAAGGGTGTAAAGTTTTTTTTTTTTTAACACAACTTTACCTTCATCTTATGAATTCTGATGTGTTGATTAATTCTGATTAATTCATTCAGTTAAGGTTATTCTTAAATTTCCTTTTTTAATTTTTTGATAACTGGGTTATTTAGAATTGTAAGATTGATTTGGACATATTTGGGGTTTTTGGATTGCTTTTCATTGTGGATCACAAAATTAATTTCCTTGTGACAAAGGAACAAACTGTGTAGGATTTCAATTTCTAAAATTTTTTACAATTTCCTTTGTGGTTTAGCACATAGTCTATCCTAGGGAATATTTAATATACATTTCAAAAGAACATGTATTATGCATTTTGGGTAGAATGTCTTATAACTATACATTAGACCGAGCTGGTTGGAAGTGTTACCAAGGCATCTATGTCTTTCCCAGTCACTGCCTACTTGCTCTACCAGTTACTTAAAGTTTAGTATTAGCATTTCCAACTTTTATTATCTTCAAATTGTTTTTATCTTTCCTTTTCTATTAGGTTTTGCTCTGTATAATTTAATGCTCTGTTCTTGAATTTTATACATGTTTATGAGTTATATATTTTTGACGTATTGACATTTATTCATTCAAGTTTCTCTCTCTTGTTCTGTAATAATATCTGTAGTCTTAACATTTTTCCTCTGATGTCAACAGAGGCATTTCAGCTCTGTTACATGTATTATTTTTATTGTATAATTTCTGAAATCATGCCACCTGAAACTTCTCTGTCTTTAAAGCTACAGTGTTTCTTTTGTAAATGCTTTTATTCATATAGTCTGATAATCCCTGCCTTTTTCATTAGATGTTTGGTTCATTTATAATTAATGTGATTTGCTTATTCATATGGTATGATTTAAATCCACTGTTCATTTTCTGTTTGTCTTATATCTTTATGTTCCTCTATTCTTTCTATGCCTTAATTTCATATTAAGTAAAACAATTCAGTGAACCTTTTAAATGACTTTTTTAAGTCTATACTTTGTTATTTTTAGTAGTTGTCATACATACAAATATATTTATGTAAACATAACATAATACACTTCACCATCATCTACACTTAGCTCTAATAAGATACAGCAGCTTTGTTAGAGCTTGTCTCCTTCTCTCTCCCCATTTTTTGTGCTGCAATTTGATATCTACTATCTTCAATTTACAAAATTTAAAAATCCAACAGTACAATGTTCTAATCATTACTTCATATAGTATTACATCTTGGAAGAAGATTAAGGAAGAAATGTGGAAAATGTGAGGATACAAATAGACTTTATATTTTATAAAAGTTAAAGACTCACAAATGTAAATATATACACACATATATAAGTGTGTGTGAGAGAGGGATGGGGGCAGGAAGGAGAAAGAGAGTTAGGGTTTCATGCTATCCCACATGCTTTCCTGTTTTCTTTGCTCTCTTGTGTATTGGATTCCTTGTCTAGTAGCATCTTGTTTGTCGAAGGGTCTTCCTTGGCTATTTTTGGTAAGGTAAGTGCACTAGCATTGAAGTGCCTCAGTCTTTATTTGTCTAGGGAGGTGTTATGTTGTCTTCCTTGTGGGATGATTTTCCTTGGTGTGCAGTATCTGGTTTGTCACTGACTGTGTCTTTCTGTGGTCTGCTTTGTTTCAGATTATGTCAGTCATCATCACATGGTTGTTTCTCTCCACGTGATAACTAATGCATCCTTGGCGACCAACACTTGCACTAAGTTGTTCTTAGACAGGTCTTTGGATTGTTTCTGCTTAGTATTTGTTGGCCTTATTGTTCTTTAAAACTGGATTTAGTATAAAATTTGGCACGGTTTTGCCAGTGCTGTGCAAGCATTTATTATGTGATTTTTCCTCCCTCTTCTTCTGGAACTGCCATTGCATGTCTGCCCACCAGTTTCTGCTGATTCCTCTTCATTTTTCTATTCCTTCAAATTGGTTAATTTCTATTTATCTGTTCTCTTCTTGAGCCCTGGAATTTATCCTGGACATACCACTCTGTGGCCCCACAGATACATATGATTCCTGAAGTCTAAGCTTACACTCATGTTGTGGCATAGGGTGTCCGTTTCTTGCTGCATCCCCAAGCCAGGGAAAGGCATCTCTACCCAATCACCTGTCGTCCTCTCACCTTCACTCCTTCTTTACGAAGGCTCTAGTGGCATGTAAACTCCCTGGCTCCAAGGCAATTCCTCCAAACCCACCCATACCTGCTGGCTCGGATCACAGTCACCACCATCTGGCACCTGACATGAGCTCCTCTTTCCCCCTTGTGTCCTCTCTTTCCACTACCACCTCTTCTCTAGCTTGTTCGCTGATTTTCCATGTCACGCTCTGTTCCCCACCTCAGGAGGAGCTGAACCCCGCCCTCCGCAGCATAGATCCTCATTGTTTGGTCACACCGCTTCCTAGGTGGTCGTCCATCTCTGACTGTGTTCTAATTTAAGGCAAGGCTCATGTCACTCCTGATTTAGAGGCACATCCAGAATCTAGCTGAGGTCTGGGCAGGGTAGCATTTGGATATGAAGGCATAAACTTATCATCCTCAGTCACACAGGGGCAAGGTGAATCCCAGACAGATTTTAAAAGCCAAAAACTAGCATAGCTACTAACTAATGGAGCCTATACGAAATCCACATTTTTATGCTGCCAGGGTTGGAGATTATAAAGAGATGGACGTGAATCTATCCACTTCCTCCCACTTAGCTCAGGTTATTCCTTCCCTGGGGTACAGGGAAAATGAACATCCAGATGCGTACATGGAGGCAACACAGCATCCTAACACACTGTGCCACAGTGATGTCTAGAAGAGACAGTGATATGGTTCATGAGAATTACAATAATGTGGAAAGAAGTTGGCCAGATAAATAATTTTATTAGGGTTATGAAATCCTTAGTTTAAGTACTTACATATGCATATTATAAGTAGTGTACATAAAAGGATGAGTAAATTATATGCATTTGTAATCTTGAGTTACATTTGAAACATTTTAAAATGTAAAAAATGCTATATATATATGCTATATATATACATGCTATATATATATATCTTTATATATAAAGATATATATATATATCTTTCATTGCACAGTCTAACTTTAGAGGCTTACCTGTAAAACTGAAAGTAAAATTGAAAATTGAAAATTTTAATTTATGACTTTTTAAAAACATACAGAACTAATGATAAAAAGTAGGCATGAAATCTCAGTTTTTACCAAATATGAAGGTGATATTGTGTTTGAAAATGGGAATGTTTCCATAAATTAAAGAGTTAAGGTTCATAAATTAATTTTCCTATTTCAAATTGTACCCAGAAGCTAACAAACGGGACAAGAATCGGAGTATGCAGTTCCATGCAATGTGTTCTAAAATGCCGAGATTCAAATGAAATCTAGAGTATGTTTCCATTAAAATTATGCCCTAAGTGAAGTTCATTTTCTTGGTGTTTTTTCCTTTACCTCCTGATATTTGCTGCTTGGGAAGATGAGATGTAATTTCCTTTTGACATACATCTGTGACCTAGAAGTAGACTATTTTGCATTTATCCTGCTCTTTAGAAAATCGAATTGCTTATGAAAATCACAGGGGGAAAGAAACAGGTCCATGAAAGTAATCATTTGAAAATATAGCAAATGGAGATAAAATACTTCCAAGAGTAGAATACAGGTTTTTCTGTATAGTATCACTACACTAAATGTACACATTCAAATTCCCTTGTTGAAATTTCTTAAAACCTATGACTGCAATTATCTAAAAGACTCACTGATTTTGGACTTTTAGGTAATAAAAGACTAACTTCTCTGAAGAAAAATAACAGAGTGCGCATTTACAGTAATATTAAACCTGATTTTCCAACCACAATATCATTGGTAACTTGCTTATTCCTTTGTCTATTTTTGAACTGTCCTAAATGATTTGTGTTTGTCAGAAGTATAATGGTGCAGTATATTTTTATTTCTATACTGTTTTATTTACCAACAGAATATCTGGGGGTTTTATTTTTTATTTGTTCATTTTAGATGCACAGAGCAATAGAATACATAGGTGGAGTATAACTTCCCACGTTTTGTGGTTGTACATGATGTGGAGTATGCTGGCCATGTATTCATACATGAACAGAGGAAAGTGATGTCCGGTTCATTCCACTGTCTTTCCTATTGCCATCCCCACTCACCCCCTCCCTTGCCTTCATTCCCATTTGTCTAATACAATGAACTTCTATTTTTCACTGCCCCCCATTGTGTGTTAGCATCTGCATATCATAGAGATCATTAGGCCTTTGGTTTTTTGGGATTGACTTATTTCACTTAGCATGATAGTCTCCAGTTCTATTCATTTACCTGCAAATGCCATAATTTTGTTCTTCTTTATGGCTGAGTAATATTTCATTGTGTATATAAATCACCTTTTCTTTACCCATTCATCTGCTGAAGGGCACCTAGGCTATTTTATAGCTTAGCTATTGTGAATTGAGCTGCTATAAATGTTGATGTGTCCCTGTCAATGTAGTGTGCTGATTTTAAGTCTTTCATGTATATACCAAGCAGTGGGATAACTGGGTCTAAAGGTGATTCATTCCAAGTTTTCTGAGGACTCTCTATACTGCTTTTCAGAGTGATTGCACCAATTTGCAGTCCCACCACAAATGTATGACTGCACCTTTTTCCCCACATCCTCATCACATTTATTGTTGCTTGTATTCTTGATAATTGCC
>PVHX01018698.1:0-36284 GCA_004024805.1 Geosciurus inauris | reverse complement strand
AATTTGGAAATTCATGCCAGCACTTCCTAATTATCTATGAGTATTTTTTTAAAAAATTCTGCTCAGAAATGGTTTTAACTTCTTACTCTTTCTCTCATTAACTAATGAGTTAAAATTTTCCACATGTGTTTCTTTTATATTTGTGTGAGAGACATGATTTTACCTTGAAAAACTTATCCTTTAACATTATCTTATCTTTCCATCAGGGCTTGTAGGCCCAAACGTCCTCTCCTTTTGTACTTTTGACTGAACTGCAAGCATTTAACTCTTTTTACCATGATATTTTTCCATTTAACTAGTTTTTTTTTTTAAGGAGAAGAATTCAAAACGATAACTATATTAGCTATAACTTCAACTAATTCTTCCTCCAGCCAGTTCTTCTCAGAATTCTGTTCTCCACCTTCCCCAAAAGACATTTTTGGAAGAAACAATTTATTTCAACAGCACATTTTTGGCCCCATCAGAATCTGCAGACAGAAGCTCCCTGATTTTTCCAGAGTAGTTCTGATCATCCACTTTTGGAGGATGAGGTTTCTCATAAGTCAAGTGGTAGTTTGACAGTGAGTTTTGACCTTTCCAACACTGCAATTTTATGTAGAAACCATTTGCGCTAGAAACTTTTCATTTATCCCTTAAATTTCAAAAATTTAAGAGTCAGTTTAGGGGGCACCTTGGCAGCTCTTTCTTCAAAAATAAGTGTTATTAAAGAATCATGGTCAGTTGCACAGGCCTTTTGGTGATAGAATTCTAACAAGACTTGAGGTAAAATGAAGATTTATCCCATTGGTTTGTAAAAATATAATATACCAATAAAAATGAGGAGAAAAAATAAAATCATGGTTTCTTTTGATTTAATAAAAGAATGAGATTTGTGTTCAGCTTGTTGGGTATAGGAATGAGACTGGGTAAAATGGAGAAAAACTTCAAGGCAAAATACAAACAGGAAAATCATTAAGACTTGGTAGGAAATGGGACTAGAAGTGAGAAGCTACGTCAGTGATCCCTAGTCAATTTCCTATTTCATACTTTTGGCTCAGCAGAAGTAAAACAAAAGCAAATCATGCATTTTAAAAATGCTTTAAGATTGTTGGATAGAGCTGGGCGCAATGGCACATACCTATAATCCCAGAGGCTCAGGAGGCTGAGGCAGGAGGATTGCAAGTTTGAGGCCAGCCTGGTCAACTTAGCAAGATTCTCAAAAGCTTAGGGAGACCTCATCTCAAAATGAAAAGGTCCTGGGATGTAGCTCAGTGGTAAAGCATCACTGGGTTCAGTCCTCAGCACAGATATATAAGACAGAGCCTGGGGAAGAGTAAAAGAGGGAAGAGCAATTGGTTCTAGTCCATCTTATTCATTAATTTAAAGACATGATTCTTGACTTTTGTGGCTTCCATTTCTTTTGAAAAATACTTGGGTTGGATTAGGTGGTCTCCAAAGGGCCATCCAGTTCTGACCTCTTGAGTCAAATACAGGAGCTGAGAAAAAGAAAATGTGTGTGTACATTGGAACTATGGGGTTAAACAAAGCAGAATTCTCCAAAACTTGGGACATCACACCTGGTGATGTAGGGCTATGACCTCTGGGCCCAAGGCCCAACGTTTTGGTGTGTAGTAGTAACACTTAGGGCATGTAACTTCTCTGAGCTGCCAGCTCCTCTCTTAGCAGCCAGACTGCTTTTCCAAGTAATTTGGCACTTTTCTAAGGGCAACTTTCCCTCAGGCATGGGTTTAGTGTCTCACCTCCTGCTTCTATGGATCCTGTTTTCTGTTGCTAGGAAAAGCTTTGCTTCCAGTCTCCTCGCAACGGAATTTGTGGAAGCTTATTCTTTAATGGCTATTGCTGTAAAGTACATTTCAGTAGAGGAAAGCCTGCATTCCCAGAATTAATTGGATATAGGTTCCCATAGGAAAAAGAAAATTCCTAAATTGAGCTAAACTTGCATGAAAAGAAGGGTTAAGATGGTGGCCAGAACCTCTGTAGGTCTGTGGTATACTGGATTTGGTTTCCTGGGTATTTGTTCATTAGCTCACCCAGTTCACAGAAGTTCTGTGAGCTGGGAATGCCTATAATTGGTACTCAAAAACTCTCTGAAATGTGGATGGATGAATGAATGAACTAGTGAATGGACAAATGAAAGAATCAATACACCATCTGGGAAATTTTAACCAAGACTATTTCTTTTCCTGTCTGAGCTAGGGATCAAACCCAGGCCCTTGTATGCATGCTCGGCAAGCACTCTACCACTGAGCTCGATTCCCAGTAGCTACCAAAACTATTTTTCTGTAAAAGCAATTAGTAGACCCCCTGTACCACCAAGCACATCACTATTTCATCTTGGCTCTATCTCATGTAATCTCCTGAGTCTCTATTTTTTGCTGCTAGAATTGATTTACTTTTGTGACTTTCAAGATCTAATTTGGCTTGACTGCAGTCTCATTCCTACTCATTGGACTGTAAGATCATTATTGGCCCTGGGCATAGTGACACATATCTGTAGTCCCAGCTATTTGGGAGGCTGAGGCAGGAAGATGATGAGTTTCAGGCCTGCCTGGATAACTTAGTGAGACCCTGTCTCCAAAAATCAAGGCAATAATAAAAACACAAGAAACAAAAAAGATCACATTGGGATGAGGAAAGAGTATTACCATTTAACAGATTATAGCTGAAACATTACAGAAAATACCTTATTCTTGGATTTTTGAATGTACAAAATAAACTGTTCATAATAATATAATGGAAAGAATGAGGACTTTTCAATCTGGACAAATTTTGATTTGAATCACAGTACAATTTACTAGTTGGAGGATGTTGGATATATTACTTCTCTTTTCCTGTATTTTTTAACATATAGGAAAATGAGCAATTTACATTTTTTTGGTAGGGGGATTGAACCCAGGGGTGCTTAACCACTGAGTCACATCCCCAGCCCTTTTTAAAATATCTTATTTAGAGACAGGGTCTCATAAATTTGCGTAAAGCCCTGCTAAATTGCGGAGGCTGGCTTTGAACTTATGATCCTCCTGCCTTAGCCTCCTGAGTCATTGGGATTACAGGCATGCACCACCACCCCTGGTTAGCAATTTATCTTTAAGGTTGTTCCTGAGGATCAAATGAGATAAATATGTAACTTCACCTAGCACAGTGCCTAACACAGTAGTTACTCAATACAGTGTAGTTATTGCCTTAATATCTTACATTTGGGTATCATTTTACAAATCTTCCCACACTTTCTTTTATTCCTTCTATAATTTGATTTATTTAAAAATCCCTCTATATAGCCAGGTGCACTGGTGCGTGCCTATAGGGTTTGGGATTATAATCCCAGCTACTTGCTACTTGGGAGGCTGAGGCAATAGGATCACAAGTTTAAGGCTAGACTGGGCAACATAGAGAGACCCTGTCTCAAAATAAGAAATAAAAATGGTTGGGGATGTAACTCTGTGGTAGAGTACCGCTGGGCTCAATCTCCAGTACCATGAGAAAAAGCTATATATATTCATATATATATTCATTTTTTCTCAGTGTGTGTCAGTCTAACTTGGAGCTTATCTTCAGGCAGGATTTTTCACCTTGGACCTAGGCTTCCACAAATTCCATCTTCCCAGGAGCCAAAGGGTTACCTTGTAGAGTTCTTTCCTAGGTTTTTACTCTGCAAGTGCTGATAAGATAAGAATAATGCTTAAATTTTAACAATAGGCTATTTACATAGCATTTCTTAGCCTGGAGCTGCCAGTATTTTTAAGGAAAGTCTTTGAATTGAGGTAATTTGTATCTTTTGTTCAAAGTTTGGAGACCCTAAAACTCTCAGGGCTTGTGGCATGGCACTTCCCCATGCCTAGGAGTGTGCCAGTCACTCTGGGCCATCTCAGAGATGAAGGAGAAGGGACAAGGTCATTTAAAGGCCCTTTTCTGTGATACTGTGTGAAAAATAGAGTTCTTATTTTTCAAAAAAGGCATTTTAATTATACATTATATTTCTTCTTCATTTTGTCTCCTGTGTATGTAGCCCCAGTACTTAGAGAGATGCCTATTATATAGCCTATACTCTATGAATGCTTATTGGATGGATTTGATACTTTAATTACCCAAAGTAAATAGTATCCTCTCAATATAATCTAGTTAGGGGTAGCTGGGGTGAGTTTGGGTAGTTATTATAACTCCAGATTCTTTCAAACCCTTGTAGAACCCAAATCAGACCCTGAAGAGTACCTGACTTTGAGGCTTATATGTTCCTTATTTCTCATGACCAGGAAAGGCAGATTGTGGGCACAACTAATATGTTCTTTAGCCAGATCAACTAGGCAAATATAAATGTGTTGGATCAATAAGACTAAGAGTCAGGTACACTAACTGTGTGACTTTGGGTAAGTCATTCTACTTCCTCCGAGCTTCATTTTCTTCCTCTGTTAAAGAAGATCAAATGGCCACTTCACCTACCACACTTAGTTGTCTGGAGGATGCCAGAATCTGTAGAATCATTGCCAAAGTTTCTCTTAAAGTCCTGCTCTACCAAAATCGAACCTGTGACCCTGATGTTATGTGGAGCCTGGCTCTGTGTAATATGGACTATGTTTCCAGGCTACTTGGTGGCCCAAATGGTGGGGCCAAGACACATTGCAGGGGACACTAATGCAAATGACATTCTTCCAGCAACGAGGTTTTCTATTTTTGAATGAAAAATTCCTCTCATGAAGTGAGAGCCTCCCCATATGCTCAGCCACCCGTGAGTAGCCAAAGACTTTATTGCAAAATGAATATTCCATGTTGTGCCATCTTTCTCCCTTATAGCAAGAAGAATTTCTATCTCCCTCATCATTGCTTTATGGATTTCTGCAAACATTTCTATGCCAGTCATGGCTATAGCTGTTTCTTACAGCAAGCAAGAGGTCTGCTGTTCTTCCTCCTTTGTGTTTAAAAAAAAATTCTAAATACTCCTGGAAGCCTTGCTTATATAAATGTGCTCAGCATTTTATTTTACTTAGCTTTCCACCTAGAGCAGCTGTCTTCTCTCTGTCAAACCCAGACCCCTTCTGCCTTCAAAACCCTGCTTAGAATTCATCTGTGCAGAGTCTTTAATCCATTAACAAAGATTTGGTAAGCTTCAGCTTGAGGTAGGCCCTATGGGGGTTAAGAAAGTGTCCTGTCCTTCAAGGAGAATTGGTGATAAGCTGGGGAAATGAGACCCTCACACAAAGTAGGGGAAGGATTAGCAATCGTGAGTGGCATGCTCTGAGTGCTAGATGAGTTGTACAGGCAGGGTGTCCTGGTGGAGAGTGCTGTGGGCAGACAGTGCCAGGATGGGGAACTTGAGCTAGGCCTTTGGAGAATGTTTAAGGAAATGAAAATGCTAACTATCCAGATTTGATCATTACATATTATATACATGAATCAAATCATTACACTGTTTCCCATAAACATGTACAATTAAAATAATAATAATTAAGCCAGGCATGATGGCTCATGCCCATAATCCCAGCTACTGGATAGCTGAGGCTATCCAGGAGGATCACAAGTTCAAAGCCATCCTGGGTAGCATAGTGAGACCCTGCCTCAAAGTAAAATTTGTAAAAAAAATGGGCTGGGAATGAAACTCAGTGCTAAAGTGTTTGCCTATCATATTGGAGACCCTGGTTTAAATCCCCAGCACCACAACCTAACAACAACAACAATAACAGAAAAATAGATTTAAAAAGGGAGACTGCTGATTTCAATTATGCAAAGAGGAGGAGAAAGAGATCAAAAGGAAAGGAAATTGGAAAGGGGAGGACAGTAATGTCAACAAAGGGCAAAGAGGCAGAAATGTAGATATTTGTTCATGAACAGTAAAACCCCAGTTATAAAGAGGCAGTGCTTTGCAGAGACCTAGCAGCAGTACAAATGGAAAATCAGTTTGGAGTTAGATTGAAGGATCTTGGATGTTAGGCTAAGAAGTAAGACCGTTCTGTGGTCAATGGGAAGTTATTAAGGATTACTGTACAAGAGAATGACCTGATAGGACCCAGATTCAAGCATATTCTTCTAATCATAGTATGTACAGTGACCTTGAAGTCAGAGTAAAAGGGCAGTTGACAGCAGCAGTAAGGCAGGAGAGAGAACTCTGACTTTCAGTTGTTTTATCCCTCTGCCCCTCCAGGACTTGTGTTCTCTCTCTGTCTAGCTCTGTGAAGCTGCATTTAAGATCTATCTGTTAATAACTGGGTGGTAAGTTTGAGGACAGAGCATGGAATTGTTGAGCTAGACAGACCCAGATCAAAATCACACTCTACCAGTTTTGTGAATTTGGAACAATCCCTTAGCCTCTTTGAGTCTCTGTTTCCTCATAGGTGAAACATGAATAATATTAAACTCCTATAGAAGTTAATGAGAAAGGCTGGCACCTAGGGGATAAATATTCAACCAACATTCCTTTCCTTCCTTCCCTTATCTTCTAGTTATCTGTGTGACCCTGAGCATCTCTTTTTCTGGGGCAGTTGCCACAAAAAACAAGAGGGCTGTTCCCTGTTGCTTTACTATGCTGGAATAAAAGTCCTTGACTATTCAATAACACACCTGACCAGTCTTCCTTCCTCTTGCTCTACTAGGAGAATAATGCATTCGTTTCATCAACAAGCATTTAATGAGATTCTATTATGTGTTAGGCACTGTTCTTGGTCATGTAGATAAAGTACCAAACAAAAACAGAAAAATCTCTGCCCACATGGAACATATATTTCAGTCATGGCTGCAGAGAAGTCTCATAATTAACAAATAAATATGTAATACATTATGGCAGTAGGTGCTAAGAAGAAAAATAGAGCAAAGTGAAGGAACAGAGTGGTGGGAAATTGGTCAAGGAAAGATTTTTTAAAATTTTTGTACTAGGGATTGAACCCAAGAGCACTTTGTCATTGATCTACTTCTCCAGCTCTTTTCTTTGTCCAAAACATTTTTTAGTTGTAGATTGACACAATACCTCTATGATTTTTATGTACTTATTTTTATGTGGTGCTGAGGATTGAATTCAGTGCCTCACACGTGCTAGGAGAGTGCTCTACTGCTGAGCCACAACCTCAGCCCCTCCAGCTCTTTTTATTTTATTTTATTTTTTTTTTGTTTTGAGATAGGGTATTACTAAGTTACTCAGGCTGGCCTTGAATATGTGATCATCTTCTGAGCCTCTGCAAAATCTGGGATTACAGGCATCCACCACCATACCTATACTCTATTTGCATTTATTATATACCAGACACTTTAACATATAGCAACTGAAGGAAAGTAAGAAATACCATCACCAAATAAGTCACTTTGGACTTCAAAGTGAGGGTATAGGGAGAGCAGGAAGGGGCTTTCTCTGAACTTCTCGTTAAGAAGTTGGCAGTTAATGCCAAAAGACAGATCCTTTAAAAGGAACTCAATTGTCATGAATACCTTCCCTGGTAATCTCATCAACCAGAGAAGATTAAACTTTTATCACAGGAGAAGTGACTGGAGCTTAACACCATGCCTAGACAAACTTGTCAGACTGTCACCTATTCTGTGGGTCAATTCATGTTTCCTAAAATCCATTTACTCTCCTCTTAATTGCCTACATCTCTCCTCCCTGTCCCCTATGAAGAGGGTAGATTACCTTCAGGATCTCACTGTGTTTTGGGGAGCTCACTTTTCTTTCATGTGATGCCTTTGTATACATAATAAATTTTGTATACATTTTTCCTATTAATCTGTCTGCTGTCAGTTTATTTTGTAGATTCTATTATTTTGAGCCCTAAGAGAGCAGAGTGAAAGTCTTCCCTCACTTATAGATCTCATTTAACAAGGTATATATTGTCATCTCCATTTTACAGATGAGAAAACCGAGGTTCTACAAGGCAAGCAAAAATCACTTGTCCTAAATTACAAAGCTGAAAAGGCTGAGATTCAAATCAGGATCTAAGTTCAGAAGTCTGCATTCCAACCAACTATCTGCTTATCACTAAGTGGGTCAGAGAGTCAACTCTCTGTTCTCTATGTCTATTTATTCTGTGGATTAACCATAACTAAGAGGTATTTTTTTCATACTGGGGATTGAACTCAGAGTACTTGACCACTGAGCCACATCCGCAGCCCTATCTTGTGTTTTTAATTAGAGACAGGGTCTCACTGAGTTGCTTAGCACCTCACCATTGCTGAGGCTGGCTTTGAACTAGCGATTCTCTTGTCTCAGCCTCCCAAAGTGCTGTGATTACAGATGTGTGCCACCGCACCCAGCTAAGAGGTATTTAATACCAGGTCCCCACCCAAATCCTTAGGGTACTCAACTCACTTGGTGGGTATTCAGGGGTTGTCACCTTTCTTTTTCTGGTACTAGGGATTGAACCCAGGAGTATTTTACCACTGAACTACACTCTGATCCTATTTATTTATTTATTTATTGTTTTGAGACAGGGTCTCACTAAGTTGCCCAGGCTGGTCTTGAACTTGCCAAGCCTGGCCTCTAACTTGCAATCCTCCTGCTTCAGCCTCCTGAGTAGCTGGGATTTATAGGCCTGTGTCCCTCTTTTATTCTTTCAAGTCAGGGTCTCAGTATGTTTCTCAGGCTGGTCACCAAATTGTGGGCTCCAGTGATCTTCCTATCTCAGACTCCTAAGTAGCTGAGATTACAAGCCTGTCACCACACCCCACTTGCCGATTTATTTTAAATATTTATTATTCAGGGGTGTCAACTAATATTATTTTAATATTAGGCCCATACAAACATAAGTAGGAAGGAATACTTGATGGGAAAGAAAAGCCAAATGAGGTACTGCAAACCAATTATATTTGAATTTCTGGATTATTTACTTTTCTGAGTTATCTGCAACTCCCACAGTAGCACAAATAAAAGAGTAATTGCACAATTATCATTTAGTTCTATTTCCTTTTTATCTTTCCATAATATGTTATGTAGCTTGGCACCCAGGAGGTGCTTCATAAGTGGTACTGACAGGCATCCTTTGATCCAATTCCTGTTTTAGAATTCTAGGTAGTTTAAGTCACTGTGGCCAACTTCATGCCATATTCATCTGACAAATGATTCTGGTGCCTACTATATGGCAGATACTATGCTAGGCCCTGAGAATACCATAATGGAAAAATCTTTTTTTTTAAACCATCAAGACACTCTCAGTTGCTGAGTGTGATGGTGCTTATTTATAACCTCAGCTGCTCAGGAGGTTGAGGCAGGAGGATCACATGTTTAAGGCCAGCCTCATCAATTTAGTGAGGTTCTGTCTCAAAATAAAAAATAAAAAGTGCTGGAGATGCAACTCAGTGGTAATATGTCCCTGGGTTCAATCCTCAGTACTGCCTTAAAAAGTGGGGCAGAGCCCACAGTTTAGTGGAGAGAAAACCATGGAAAACATTCAAAATATGATGTGGTAACTGATATCATGGAAGCATATTTCAAGTGCAATGAAGGCATAAAGAAAAATCTATTTGGACTGAGTTGTAGTACCATATTAAAGAGAACATGTGAGTTGATTTATGAAGAATTTATCAGGTTTCTGAGGCAGAGGCATTCAGGAAAATGAAGTAACGTGCAAATGTGCTGAGATGTAAGAAGTCACAGCAAATTTAGTATTATGGGAGCATGATTTCCTTGTAGGACAGTCGAAGACAATGCTGGAGAGGCAGATTATAGGTTTGCTTAGGATCTGATATTTTGTCTCCTGTAGTACATGGTGTCAGACAGGTAAGGTAAATGAGTGACAAGGACAGTACTGAAGATCAGAGGAAAAAGATAGGAATGGCTGTGTGGACCTTGATTGCTCATGTTTGTCTAAGGGGGCAGTTCTAGCTAAATGTAGCCATCTGGCTATGTGGATCCAGTTTTAGCAAGTCTTTCGTTTTGTTTTGTTTTTAAACAGAAAAGCAGAAAATCTCCAGACCTCTAAATGTTGACAACTGATTTTTTTTTTTTTTGGCAGTGGGTACCGGGGATTGAACCCAGGAGTGCTTAACCAGTGAGCTACATGCCTGGCATTTTTATTTTTTTTATTTTGAGACAGGGCCTTACTAAGCTGCTTAGGGCCTCGCTCAGTTGCTGAGGCTGGCTTTGAATTTTCAGTCCTCCTGCCTCAGCCTCCAGAGTCCCTGGATTACAGGTGTGCACCACTATGCACAGCTGATTTTTTAAATTCAAAGCTTTAGCCAATATTGCACCAAGTACAACATGTATGTTTGCTACATGTGGCCTCCAGGCTATCATTATGAGTCCTGTGTTGTAGGGGATAAGGCACTTATAGAAACATAAAATGTAACTGAGGCAACACTTTAAACACTTAAACACTTAAAAGAATCACCACTGGATGAGGATGTAACTTAGTATACAGTACTCACCTAGCATGCACAAGGCCCTGAGTTTGATCCCTGGCAGCCTTTGCATCCACCAAAAAAATGCACAGGAAAAAAGAATAACCACATAAAAACCTCACTGGATTGTTCCACTGTAACATTTCTATTGCAGATCAAGTTGAATGTTCTTTCAGTAGGTCATCAAAGTGAGTTCCCAGGTCAGATGCGATTCCCAAGGCTTTTGAGGGCAACAGTGCAACCTAGGGTCTCAGTCAAGTTGTTAAAAGCCTGGTAGACATGGTAAGCTGAGACCAGTATGGCCCCTGAGCATCATTACCACTGTCACTACCACCAGAAGATGGCTGTCATTTGTTCCCCTTTAATTTTGGAGGAAGAAGGGGTGGCCTCTTTAAACTGAGTATGCAAGAAGTCATCATAGGCAGTGATGAGACAGATAAAATGCAATTTAATAGCTGTTATAATTCAAACTCTTCATTTTTCAGTTGGAGAAACGAAGGTCCTCCCAAAAGCATGGTAACTTGCTAAGAATGACCCAGCAAACTAGTGGTAGAGTCAGGTTTCTTGACTCCTGGTCTAGCATCCTTTCCAATAATCCTGGACTGTGATAATTAAGGTAAATCAGCCTGTCAGTTTTTCTAACACCTAGAATTCCTCGTCTGGACAAGCAGGACTTGAGAGCAGCTGTTAAAAGTCTTCTTTTCCCCTTATCTGTATTATGATGATGATATTCTTTGTAAACTTTCTATTTCATGGATTAAGGTGAAAGAGAGGACAAAAAGATGTTTTTGAAGTACCAAAACAATTCACAAAGGGTAGGGAAGAAAAGTTGTCTGTGGCTAAACTGTTTAAGGATTATGACCTCTGTGCTCTCTGGACTGACCTCCCCACTGCATGCTTTTGGTTTTGTTTTGGTTCCTTTCTTTTGTCTTCTTTTCTATTACCTTCTATGTTTTTCTTCTCTCTCACCAGCCTCGGTCTTAGGCCTACCCATAAGTGCTCCAGGGCATCATTAAACCTCCTCGGTGGCACTCAGGATGTCTGCTTCAAGTCAATAAAATTTCTAATTATTCGTTCCTCAATAAAATACAAATGAGAGCACATAGTGGCTAAAAAAATATGCACGATTCCCATGCTACCGTCATTTGGCTCTCTAAAATCTGAGACTAGTAATTCTTGTCAATTGTGACTCCTGACTTAACTAATCCTTTCCATCCTTCATTTCAGGGTCTATTGTTCTGACATTTGCCACTTTTTTTTTAGGAACCCGTTTCTGATTGGTGCAGCTGTTGAAGATGCTGCAGTTGCAGCAGTGTACATCTGGAACATTTGGCTGACTTGTTGAACTTCCCCCAGGGAGTACTCCAGGGGAAGGATGGGAGGGGTGGAGAGGCCAGAACAGTTGCCTGCAAATAGAGATGCCAATAGTGTGTGGCCATTCTGTGGACCACCCTTGTAAAAATCCACCTCACTGTGTCCCTCAGTTGCCCCATTTGCTCCTTAAAAGCACACGTTCTCCGCTCAAAAGCCCCCAGCAGTGGAAAAGGAGAAACTATTCTGACTGGATTTTCTCATGCAGCACCTTCTGCTTTGTAAAAAGGATCGAGATATATATATATTTGTTAAGTCAATTAGTATATCAAGAAATCCTCGGAGGCTGATTTTACCTTTCAATGGGCAACATCACTGCAGGTCCATTTGGCACAGGTAGCCCTCTCCATGACTTAGATAGCGCCCTCAGACACACTCCATGAGTGAGCCTGCCTGATTCCCAGTCCCTTTGGCTCCCAGGCTCCTAGGTCTCCTTTTCTTCTGGCGAGTCATTGGATTGCAAACACAGCAGGCATGGTTTCATTCCAAACCCAGAACTGTTTTAATTAGTTTAACGTCTGTTAAACGCTTTGAAGATTGAAAGCAACAGATAAGTACTGGATGATGCTATTAACAACTGCAGTTAATTGCAAACATTTCTATTAATGCTAGTTTCTGCCTCCTTTTCTTTGCTGTACCTTCTTTCCAAGGTTCCCAAATTCTTCTCAGCCTCCCCCTCCTTCCCTCCCCCGTACTGGCGCTAAAGAGTTAAACTGGGGTGGAGTCCAGAGATGAACGACAGCAGGAGTCACCAACTGGTACGGGGCAAGCGGGAAGAGCTGGGTGGGGCCCTCAGGGAGAGGCGAACCCTCACGCCCCCAGGCCCCGCCCCGCGGCTAGAGGCCCGGGCAGAACTGCAAGGGGCGGGGCGCCAAGGCTTGGCGGGCTCAGTGGTTGGGCGTCCCGGCAGCCCCTTGAGGGATGGGGCGGGGTCGACCGGGACCTCCTCCCTCATTCCCTCGGCGGGCGGAGCCGCCCCTCTCTCCCGCCCCTCCTCCTCCCTTTCCCACCCCTCGGAGTGGAGCTGCACATGCGGCTGCTCCCTGTTCCGTCCCGCCCAGCCACCGTCGCGCAGGCACGGGTCCCTGCAGCCCGCAGCCGATGGCAGGACAGTAGTCGCCTGTCAGGGGTCGTGAACGGCTGAGGCAGACGCAGCGGCTCCCCGGCCTCAGAGAGTGGGTGTCTCCGGAGGCCATGGGCTATCCTGAGGTAGAGCGCAGGGAATCCCTGCCTGCGGCAGCGCCACGGGAGCGGGGGAGCCCGGGCTGCGGCTGTCGCGGGGCCCCTGCCCGGGCGGGCGAAGGGAACAGCTGCCGGCTCTTCCTGGGTTTCTTTGGCCTCTCGCTGGCCCTCCACCTGCTGACCTTGTGCTGCTACCTAGAGTTGCGGTCAGAGTTGCGGCGGGAACGGGGAGCTGAGTCCCGCCTTGGCGGCCCGGGCACCCCTGGCACCTCTGGCACCCTGAGCAGCCCCGGTGGCCTCGACCCTGATGGTCCCATCACCCGCCACTTTGGGCAGCCGTCACCTCAACATCAACCCTTGGAACCAGGAGAAACCACACTCCCCCCTGACTCCCAGGACCGGCACCAGGTGAGTCACTTAGTAGGGGCGGCGGTGGCGGTGGAGGCCCCCTTCCCTGGTGGGTAGGGCGGGGGCCTTCCACAGCGAGGCCCGGAGGGTACTCTGCCACTTGGAGCCAAGTTAGAGGGCAGGACCAGGGAGGGGGCAGGAGAGCCAGAGAGAGGTTGTCCAGGGCAGGTTGTCTGTCCTGGGTTGCTGGCTCAGCTCACTCAGACTCTGTCAGGTCCCCTTGACTTGGAAACTCTAGCCTGCGCCCGCCGCCCGGGGCTATGTGCTGCCTTGGGAAAAGTTGGCGACGCTCCCGCCCGGGCTCGGCGAGGAGGTGCCCGCGCTGCCCCCCTAGCCGACTAACGGCGAGCAGCTTGGCCCTTCTGCTTCTGCTGAGATTCTCTGCCTGCGGTGCTTGTTTTTTCGTGTGCAGAGTTGATGCCAGCACTAGCAGGCTCTTCTTTGGAGTTGGAGTTGTAAACAGCTGAAATAACTGCTCCACGCCCGTTGAAACAACTTTTAACCATACTTTCAGCGCGGGGTCCTTGTGCGCTGACCATAACGTGGGCTTGTTCACACTTACCTGCAATTTGAGACTGATTGTCCTCGGCGTTCTAGTGAGGATCAGTGCCCCTGAGGAATTCTGGCAGAAATATGCCGTCTTGCTAGACAACTTCTGAACAGCAATTTAAAAAATCTATGGAAATAAAACTCACCCTTTGCGTGCCGGTTCTGACTTATTTTTTATTATTTGGATAGGAGTGTTGCGTTTTGGAAGGTGGGTAGGAAGCGCTTTCGTTACTGCTAGCTTAAGAACAGGAATCTACCAGTGGAACTCAGGAGTAGTCTCCAAAGTGCTTTTTTTTTTCTTCAATCTTTATGGGGGTTTGTGCCCTTATTAGCATACCATTAACTTTGGTGTTTCGTTTCTACTTTTTCCTAGCTCTTTATTCAAGCAAATTCAGTGCAGTTAACATAAGTATTATCTTGATTGCCATATTTTGTCTTACATGTGAAACTTGGAAGAGGCATCCAGTGATCCTTTTGAGGTTGTTAAAGGGTAATAGTGAATTTGTTCTTCTTGGAGGAGAGGGCAAGTTGTGCAGATAAGTTCCTCGAGTTGAGGAACCTCAGCCTTCTATATCTACTACTATATCCAGAGTCATTGTCTTGACTTTTTAAACCTTATTTGTGCTACTTTTCCCTCCCGTCCAACGTTGTACAATTGATAGTGGCATCACATTCATGATACTACTGTGAGGTCATTGACTGACATTTTTCTTTTTTACAATATGCATTGTAAACTTGCTCTGAGCCTTAAAATGTCTTGCTAGCACCCTCCAACTTATATAATAACTTATCAAAAAGATAATCAGCAGATATGCTTCTCATACTTGAATCTTTAAACACTGTAGCTAAATGATAATTAGCCAGGATTCTGCTTCCTTAATTTATCCCCCTCCATATGCCCAATAGAAATACTTAGCAGCTGTACATTGATATTCTGTGAAAAGATGAAGGAATTTATCTTTCTTAGTCAAATGGTGGCCAAGACTTTTTGGCATTCAGGATGGACAGAGCCATGTTTATAGACTGAGGATTAGCAGACAGCTGTACTCTATGGCTTCTGTGATGGCATGGGACTCTCACAGGTCTGTAATGGCATTTACTTGCCTGCCTTTTGGGTAGCACTAAAATACTTCTGTCTATGTTTAAAACAAAACTTTCTCTCTTCTGTCCTTTATTGTTTGTTTTGATCTTTCTAAACAGTAGAAGCAAGGATACTGGCTCTCTAGGTTTGTTGACATCAATTTTGAATTGGAGGTTTTTAAGAGTTTTAAGGAGCTATCTGAGTCCATTTTATTTGATTGCCTTGAAGAACACAGGCTCTGAGAGGAAAGGGACTTGCCCAAGAACACGTAACTAGAGTCAAAACTAGGATTGATTGCTTTCCTAATTTTCAGTTTAGTGTCCATTCCCTTATAGTATTCTACATACTGAGGCTTTTTTTTTTTTGGTAGAGAGAGGGAATAGGGTGGAGCTCCATAGTAGAATTTTCACAAAGCAGAGGGCTCATATTTGTGTCACTTTGTTTAACTCTCCCCACATTTTGACCAAACTAATCCTGTATTCCTTATTAATCCTAATCTTCACTTTCAGGAGACTTAGAGTATACTGTGAAAGCATTCTAGCTCAGATCCAATTTAAGTTTCTTTGGAGTATATTGGTTTTAGTATATGATAAATAAATACATGAATAAATAAATAAAGGAAAAGTTGATTGACTATTAGAGTTAAATTAGTACTACTATATCCTGGGTAAAAATTGTAGTGCCCTGGTGCACCCTCTGCTGGCTTTGCAGGGACATTTAATTGCAGTATCTGCTGACAGTCAAAATTCTAAGTTGTGCTGACAGATTCTGATTCATAAATAAGGAAGTAAACAGCCTTGTGGGATTTGGCCACGTAGGTCATATTTTTATATTTTAGTTTTTCAACCCGAACAGCTGCTATTACAGCAACTCTTGGATAGAGAGGAAGAAAGATAAAAATATTCACCCTCCAATGGGTAATGCATTCAGGTTTCTCACCAGTTTATCTGCAAGGAATGAAGGCAAGCTGACAAGAATAAATTGCAAGAAGATCTCATGAGATCTAGTGAGCAAAACATTCTGAGGGACTCCATGGTGTAAAGTTGTACAGTTAGGCAAAAGTAAAGCTATCCATGTTTAGGAGATGATGGGCTCTAGACTCTCAGTTATGATTCAAGAAATAGATCATAGAAACCACTGTAAATGTCATACCTTGATATAAAAGCTTTTAAAACCAGACACAGAAGGAAGTTAGTGCAGTGAGGATATAAAGTAGTGAGAACTGCAAAGTTTCTCCAAGGGAAATATTAAGAAACTCTTCCAAGTGGGGACATGGTTACTGATGATAAAAAGTGAGAGAATCACATCAGACTTTTTTGGAATCATAATTGTTTCCTGTAGCTGGAGCAGCTGAGTAGCTGTAGATTTATCTGGATACTTGGTGGAGGTAATCTTAAGGGCTAGAGACATCTTATTAGTGTCTGAATCAGACAATAAACAATATAAAAATAAAATATCACTGGCTCATTCTATAGAGAAGTTGGTCCAATTGTGATTGAGCTCCTCAAGGGTCAAGAATGTAGTGGGCAGCCTCAGGAAGTGAGTCAACAACAACAAAACAAAACCATTATCTTTTCCCTGTAAAAGATCAAAAGTGAATTTTCACCTATAGGCTGACAGAAATGTTTGGTGGTTGTTCCTCAAGAAAAACCTAACAGCTGATAAAAGTCCCCAGAAACCAAAGTAAATTGATCAAAAAGATGGAGGTGTATTCTAGTTTTTTTTTTCAGTCTAGAGAGAGAGATGATCAAAGTCTTCCAAATCATGTGAGAGATGAGTGTGGTTAATATGTTGGTGTAATTTAATAATCCATTTCAGGAAATAGAAAGTCTGATGTGCCAGACACAAAGTTAGCATTAGCTATCTTTTAATGCCTGAAAAATTAATTTAGGAGGGAGACAAATAAAGGTAGTATCTTATTCAACTCATTGCCCCAAGTTATTGTCTAAACTATGGTTAAAACAATAAGAACATATTCAGTACTGTGAGGGATATTTGGGGTATGTTCCAAATTACGTGAGGTGATGTCATAGAAGTCAACCTTACCATTCTACAAAACATTTGTTGGCATAACTAGATAGACCATTAATGTATCCAGATTTGATATTACTTACATTAAGGCTTGATTGATCATGAAGATAACTAGGTGTGCCAGGAATGGTGGCACACTCCTGTAATCCCAGCAGTTTAGGATCAGAAATTTGCAGCCAGACTTAGCAATTTAGCAAGACCCTCAGTAACTTAGACTTTATCTCAGAATAAAAAAATAAAAAAGGGCTGGGTATGTTGCTCAGTGGTTAAGTACCCCTGGGTTCAATCACTATTACCAAAAGCAAAACAACAAAACAAACAAACAAAAACAAAAGAAAAAGAAAATAACCAGATAATTCAAGGTGAATACAATGAATGAGCCCACAAATTATTTTAGAGATGTGGGATCCAGATTAAATAGTTTTCTGTGGGTTTAAGTCCAGTTTTCAGTGTGACATTCAAGGTTCTTGATCAGCTGGCTTCATTATACCCATATTATTTTCTCTCTTTAACTTTACTCCTGTAAGCCATTTGCTACATCCTCTCTTGGGATCATTCTCTAGTTGTTATTCCTATTATTTTTTAATAAAAATTGTGTCTTTACATTGGAACTCCTCAGAAATCTGTCGTCTTTTTTGTCTTTCTGCAATGCCTGACACAGTGCTAGTTACAGTTAGGACACTCAAATACTTCTTGAGTTGAATATTATTTTGGGACTTTGGAGATGCTTATGTAAAACAAAGACATTTTCTTTTCTTTCTTTCTTTTTTTGTGGTACTGGGGATTGAACTCAGGGATACTTGACCACTGAGCCGCATCCCCAGCCCTATTTTGTGTTTTATGTAGAGAGAGGGTCTCACTGAGTTGCTTAGCGCCTCGCCGTTGCTGAGGTTGGCTTTGAAGACATTTTCTTTTTATATACTAGGCCTGTTTTCATCAGGTCTTGCTAAGCCTGTGAACTGTCAGCTATGCTTAGGTGAGTAAATATTTCCACTGGTAATGTTTCACTGGTTTCTAAAATAATTAGAAAGTGAAATGGAGAAGAGCCCTGACCATGTGTTCATTTCCCATTTTCACACCTTACCTCTAAGATGATGCAAAAAGCTTTCTGTAATATATTGTTTGATGTTTTATTTGCTTTTAGGTCTCATTGCTTCCTCTTTTTCTCTTAGATCTTGTGAAAAATGATCTATAATTTATCTGTAACTACTTTATGAAGAAGATCTCTTTATACTACAGAACTTCTTAAGCCACTTAATTCCCAAGAATATTACCAAGAGAAACCACTTGCTTTGCCTGCAGGGCAACTCTCATAGAGGACTGTCTTAAAGTATCTGGCTTCTCTACAAATTCCTAGCACTTAGCTCTTCATTTCTTTCCTTCTTTCCTTTTCTTTACTATCATGTTGGAGTATAACATACATACAGAAAAGTGCACACACCATAATTGTAGAGTTTGATGAATTATTACAGGTGAACATGCTGGTGTTACTGGTACAGGTCAAGAAATAGAATATTACTAGCATCTCATAACCTCTGATTTTCCCCCTATCTATCCCAGTATTATCCTCACTTTCCAAAGTTAATGATTATTCTGACTTCTAACATCATAGATGGTCTTATCCATCTTGAACTTTATATAAATGAAATCAAACATCATGTACTCTTCTGGCTCTGACATTTGTTGATCAACACTATATTTGTGATATTCATTCTTGTTGCATGCAGCTGTAGTTTTTCATTTGCGTTTTTATACACTTATATTTTCCCTTGTTTGAATATATCAGTTTATATATTCTCTTTTAAAAATATTTTTTAGTTATACATGGACGCAGTGTCTTTATTTTGTTTACTTATTTTTATGTGGTGCTGAGGATCCAAGCCAGTGCCTCACACATGCGAGGCAAGTGCTCTGCCACTGAGCCACAACCTCAGCCAGTTTATATATTCTCTTAATAATGAGCATATGGGTTGTTTCCAGTTTGAAATTATAAATTATATTGTCATTATTGTACATGTCCTTTGGTTACATGCATTTGAATTTCTGTTGGGTATATATCTAGGATTAGGATTGTACGGTCATAGGGAATACATATTTTTGACATTATTGATAATGATAGTCTTTCTAAGTGATTGATAATGTATATTCTCTCCAGCAAGTTATGAGAATTTCTATTGTTCCATATCTTTATTTATACTTCCTATTATTGGTTCTTTTAATCATAGCCATTCTGATGGATAGGTTTGTAGTAATAGCTCATGATTTTAATTGACATTCTTCATAAGACTACTGAAGTTGTGCTTTTTTTTGTATTTTTATTATTCCTTTGAATATGTTCTATGAACTGCCCATTTGTTATAGATAGTTTCTTATAGATTTGTAGGAATTCTTTATATGGCCTGGCTATGAACTATTTTTATATTTTTTATGTTGCCCAACCATTCCCAAATCTGTGGCTTATCTTCCTTTATGGTATACTTTGATGAATGAAAGACTTTAATTTTAGTTGTCAGTATTTTTCGGTATTTTTTGTGGTTAGGGTTTGTTGTAGTTTCATTTAAGAAATATATTCCTAACTTGAGATCATATATGTATACATAGTCTCCTGTACTATCTTCTAGAAGCTTTATCCTTTTTTGCCACTCACATTCAGACCTACAATCCATGTAGGACTGATTTTTGTGTATGATAAGATACAGAGATCAAGCTCCACTTTTTACATATAAATAAGGATTTTTTCTCTACTTCTACATTTTTACCTTTGTCATAATCCAAGGGTCTGCATACATGCAAGTTGGTTTTTGAATGATTTGTTCTCTTCTGTTGGTCATTAGTCCAGTTTCTGTTGCTGTAACAAAATAACTGAGGCTGGATTTTTTTGAATAAGGAAAAGAGGTTTATTTAGCTCACAGTTTTGTAAATTCAAGAGCATTGTACCAGCATCTGATTGGCTCTCGTGAAGTCCCCCTCGGACAAGTCATAACATGGCAAAGAAGTGGAAAGGGAAACAGTTATGTCCAGAAGAGGGCAAATTTGCATGAGGTTGCATCACTGTATGATAAACTACTCTAGTGAGAACTAACTCAGTCTTCAAGAAAAACAATATCCCTTCTGAAAGCAGCACCAACAATGATGCAGTTCACACGAGGCCCCACCTTTTAAAGATTCCACCATCTCAACACTGTCACACTGCACATAAAGCCTCCAGCACATAAAACCTTAAGGGACAAACACCAGCACACAAATACCACAGTCTTTATCACTGGATGCTACAATAAACTATTGATATTTGGAAAAGCAAGTCCATTCACCTCGTTTCCTTTCTTTAAAAGTATATTGGCTGGGCACAGTGGCGTATGCCTGTAATCCCAGCACTTTGGGAGGCTGAGACAGGAGATTCGCGAGTTCAAAGCCAGCCTCAGCAGCAGTGAGGCACTAAGCAGCTCAGAGAGACCCTGTCTCTAAATAAAATACAAAATAGGGCTGGGGATGTGGCTCAGTGGCCAAGTGCTCCTGAGTACAATCCCCAGTACCCCCTCAAAAAAAGTATATTGAATATTCTTCATCCTTGGCCTTTTGCACTTACATGTGTACTGTAGAATCATTGTAGCTTGTCATGTCCCATACACATACACAAAAAAGATAAAATGAAACCTGTTGGGATTTTATTGAGATTGTACTGAATCTAAAAATCAGTTTAGGAAGAACTTACATCTTTTTAATATTCAGCCTTCCAATGCATGCATATGGTACATCCCTCCATTTATGTAGCTTTTCTTGATAATATTTTTAACATTTCTGTATAGAGGTTTTACAAACCTCTCATTAGATATATACTTATTCAAAGTTTTTGTTTATTTTTACGCTATTGTAGATGGTATCTATGGTGGATATTGTGATCTACAAACCAAATCCCATTTTAAGAATTAAGGACTTATTCCCTCAACTGTTGAAGTCCAAGCTCAGCAAAGAGTGCTCTTTTGAGTTTTCCTTGGTTGAGGAAAACTGTTTCACCCAAAGAGAATCCTCTTCCTAGGCAGTCTGCATTCAGTGAAAAACTAATGTGAACTATAAATTCCTTTCCCTTTCTCTCAAATTGGGAAATATTCAGAGGGCCATATCTAGTCAAGAGCTAACTATGAAGTTGACTATGGCTTTTTGGGGACTGACATTTTCCCTTTTCTTGCACATGTGTTGATCCTGTAAGCACTTCCTAATTAAAGCCCTTTGTGGTATTCTATGTTTTTGATTCTGCTTCATGGAAAATCCAACCTCGGGGATGTATAATTTTAATCTAATTTTTACTTATTTATTTATTTTGGTACCAGGGATTGAACTCAGGGGCACTCGACCACTGAGCCACATCCCCAGCCCTATTTTGTGTTTTATGTAGAGACAGGGTCTCACTGAGTTGCTTAGCACCTCGCCGTTGCTGAGGCTGGCTTTGAACTCCCAATTCTCCTATCTCAGCCTCCCTAAGTGCTGGGATTACAGGTGTGTGCCATTGTGCCCAGTTTAATTTAATTTTTAATTGATTATTGTTGATGTTTGGAAATCTAGTTTATTATTATATATTGACTTTGCATCCAGAAACTTGATGAATTCTTTTATTAATCTTTTATCTGTATGTTCTTTTGAATTTTCCACAAATACTATCAAATGGATTGTGAAAACTGATAATTTTTTGATAAATTAAAAAAAATTCATTCTTTTCCTTTCCAAATTTTATACTTTAAGAAATTTCTTTCTTACCTTATTTGGCTTTCTTACCTTATGGAACTGTTGGAATAATGGTAAGTAGAAGTAGGGATAGCAAAGCTGAGTGTGGTGGCATACACCTGTAATCCCAGCAACTCCGGAGGCTGAGGCAGAAGGATTTCAAGTTTAAGGACAGCTTCAGCAACTTAGACCATCTCAAAACAAACAAACAAACAAACAAACAAACAGGGATATGGATATAGCACAGTGCTAGCGGGCCCCTAGGTTCAATCCCCAGTACTTTTTTATAAAAAGTAGTGATATCAAGGCTTCCTTTTTCTCTTTTCAGTTTTACAGAGAAATCTTTTAACATTTCACTGTTACTCAATGATGCTTGCAGTTTTATTTTTCTTATTATTTATTTTTAATGTAACCTTTATCAATTTAAAAAGTTCTCTTCTGGCTCTAGCTTACTAAGAGTTTTGTTTTTCTCATGATCTCTTGTATCATTGTAAAAAACATGGTCTTCTTGCATGTATTGAAATAACCATATGATTTTTCTCTTTTATTCCATTAATTTGGCATTAAACTAAACTTGCCTCCTAGGATAAACCCTATTTATTCCTGATGTCTTATTCATTTTTTTGTGTGGCTGGATTTGTTTTGCTAATGTTTCATTTAGGATTTTTGCATCTACATTTATGAGTGAGATTAACATACATACAATTTTCTTTTCTTTTCTTTTTTTTTTTTTTTTTTGGTATCGGGGATTGAGCTCAGGGGTACTCAAACACTGAACGACATCCCCAGCCCTATTTTGTGCTTTATGTAGAGACAGGGTCTCACTGAGTTGTTTAATGCCTTGCCTCACCGTTGCTGAGGCTCTCTTTGAACTTCCAGTTCTCCTGTCTCAGCCTCCCAAAGTGCTAGGATTACAGGTGTGTGCCACTGCACCCAGCTTACAATTTTCTTTTATTATCAAGTTTGCCTATCAAGGGTATGCTATACTTACAATTAGCTAAAAATAGCTAATTTTTAAACATTTTACAAATAGCTAAAAATGTTATTTTTTAAATTGTTTGACTGTAAAAGTTTATTTAATATTGGTAATATTTCTTCCTTAAATGTTTGGTAGAATTAGTGAAGTCAATTTGCCCTGGGGAGCGGTTAAATACTATATTTGATATCTCACTAGATACAGGAATTTAAGACAATATATGCCAAAGAATACTTAGAAATAAATTTAACTAAGGAAATGATAGACCTGTACACTGAAAACTCATGAAACATTGATAAAAGAAATTGAAGAAGACACAAGAAAATGGAAAGATTGCTTGTGTTCATAGATTAGAATTAATATTGTTAAAATTTCTATGTTACCCAGAGAAGTCTGCCAATTCAGTGCAATTTCCATGAAAATTTCAATGATATTTGTCATAGAAATTGAAAAAACAATGCTAAAATTTGTATGTAATCACAAAAGATCTCAAATAACCAAAGCAATCACAAGCAAACTAAATAAAACTTAAAACCCCAAAACCAAACCAAGGCAAAACCAAAACAAAACAGCAATAATAACACAAAAAGCAAAGCTAAAAACACCACACTACCTGACTTCAAAATGTATTACAAAGCTACAGTAATTAAACAGCGTGGTACTGGCATATAAACAGACACATAGATCAATGGAACACAATAGAGAACCTAGAAATAAATCCATGCATTTACAGTTAATTGATTTTTTTTGACAAAGTTGCCAAGTACACAAAATGAGGAAAGGACAATCTTCTCAATAAATGGTGCAGCGAAAACTGGATATCCACATTTAAAATCATGAAGTTAGATCCTTATCTCACACAATAAAAAATCAACTCAAAATAGATTAATGTATGACCTGAAGCCATAAAACTACTAGAAGAAAGCATAGGGGAAAGTCTCTATGACATCAGTGTGGGCAATGATTTTTTTGGATAGGACCCCAAAGCACAGGCAACAAGAGCAAAAATAGAACAATGAGATTACATCAAACTGAAAAGCTTCTGCACAGCAAAGAAAACAATCAATGGAGTTAAAAGACAACTTATAGAAGAATATATTTGCATAACCATAGGGGATTAATATCCAAAATAAAGGAGCTCAAACAACTCAATTGCAAGAAAACAAATAACCCAATTAGAATATGGGCAAAGGGCCTGAATAAACATTTCTCAAAAGAAGACATATAATAGGGCTGGGGTTGTAACTCAGTGGTAGAGCGCTTGCCTAGTATGTATGAAGCAGTGGGTTCAATTCTCAGCACCACATATAAATAAATAAAGTCCATTGACAACTAAAAAAAAATTTAAAAATAAGACATACAATAAGTATATAAATGCTCAATGTTACTATCAGGGAAATGAAAATCAAAACCACCATGAGATATCACTGAATACCTGTTATAATGGCCGTTATAAAAAAGATGAAAGAGGTGCGGTGATGGACACCTATAACCTCCGTGACTTGGGAGGCTGTGGTAGGAGGTTCACAAGTTCAAGGCCAACCTGGGCACCTTAGCGAGACCCTTTCTCAAAAGAAAACAAGAAAAAAGGCTGGGGGATACAGCTTAGTGGTAGAGAACTTGCCTAAAATGTGCAAGGCTCTGGTTTCCATACCCCAGTACCACCCTTCCACCAAAAATAAAAATAAAAAAAGGAGGAAAGATCACAAGTTTTGGTGAAGAGGTTAAAATAAAGGGAACTCATGCACACTCTTGGTGGGAATATAAATTAGTACAGCCATCATATGATCCAACAATTCTACTACTGAATTCTACTACTGGGTATATATCCAAAATAAATGAAATGTGTATATAGAAGAGACATCTTCTCTCTCATGTTCATTGCAACACTATTTACAATAGCCAAGATATAGAATTAGCTGGGTGCGGTGGCTCAAGCCTGTAATCCCAGCACTTAGGGAGGCTGAGACAGGAGAATCGCGAGTTCACAGCCAGCCTCAGCAATGGCGAGGTGCTAAGCAACTCAGTGAGACCCTGTCTCTACATAAAACACAAAATAGGGCTGGGGATGTGGCTCAGTGATCGAGTGCCCCTGAGTTCAATCCTCAGTGCCAAAAAAAAAAAAAAGATATAGAATTGATCAAAGTGTCCACCAATGGATGAATGGATAAAAAATGTGGTATATATACACAATGCAATACTATTCAGCCTTTAAAAAGAAAGAAACCCTGCCTTTTGTGACAATATAGATGAATCTAGAAGACATTATGCTAAGTGAAATAAACCATTAAATGGTACAGCCATTTAGTCTACACAAGACATTATTGTTGTTTTATAGCCAAATTCATTTAGATTGCTCCTATGTTTACTTTTTAAATTACTTTTCTTTCCTTAATTCCTTCCCAAGTTTCCATTTGGGATAATTTCCTTCTGCTCTAATAATACCCTTTAACATGTCCTTTAGTATGTGTCTCCTATTGATAATTTTTCTAGGTTAGCAGTTTTTTTTTCTTTCAGAAGTTTG
Organism: Geosciurus inauris; assembly: GCA_004024805.1. Classification (NCBI taxonomy): domain Eukaryota; kingdom Metazoa; phylum Chordata; class Mammalia; order Rodentia; family Sciuridae; genus Geosciurus; species Geosciurus inauris. The sequence goes on along the minus strand of PVHX01018698.1, from coordinate 11,135 downwards.
AAGATACCATGTTATTGCCTACTGGCTTCCATTATACCTGCTGAGAAATAGACTAAAATTTTATATTTGCTTATTTGATGGAAATTGCCTTTTTTTAATGTACTGGGAATTAAACCAAGGTTGCTCTGCCACAATCCACATTTCCAGCCTTTTTTACTTAGCCCTTTTAATTTTTATTTTGAGATAGGGTCTCAGTTGCTGAGGCTCACCTTGAACTTGAGATTCTCCTACCTCAGCCCCCCTTAGTATAATTATAGATGTGCACCACTGTGCCTGGCCTTATTCTCTCTCTTTAAAAAATTCAGTTACAACCTTGTCTTAGTTTAGTCTATTTGGGCTGCTCTAACAAAATAGTATAAACTCAGTGATTTATAAATGATAGATATTTATTGCTGACAGTTTCAGAGGTTGAGAATTCCAAGATCAAGGCACCAACAATTTGGTGTTTTGTGAGGATCTGCTTCCTAGTTTATAGAATAGTACTTTTTTGCTGTATCCTCCCAGGATGGATGGGATGAATGAGTTCCCTTGGGACTATTTTATAAGGAAACTAATCTCATTCATGAAGGGATGTATTCATAATTTAATCACCTCCCAAAGGCCTCACTTCCTAATATCACCATACTTCTAATTCAGTTTCAACTTATGAAATTTGGGGATACACAAACATTTAGCTCATAGTAAACTTATAGATATTTTCTCAGCCTCCATTATATCCTGTTCATACATTTTTCTATATTCTAGTACTTTTTCCTCTCTATATTTATTCTAGACATTTCTTCTGATCTGCCTATAATTTATTAATTCTCTTTTCACCTTTATATAATCTGTTAAATTCACCCACTGAGTTCTCAGTATCATTTACCTCACACACATATATGTACATAGATACACACACGTATATATATGCATATATATACACATGTACATATGTCTTTTTTGTGGGGGAGGAGACAGGATCTTGCTAAGTTGTCAAGGCTAGCCTCAAAGTTGTGATCCTTCTGCCTTAGCTTCCCAAGAAGCTTAGATTATAGGCATGTGCCACCATGTCCACTTTATAATTTTATTTCTAGAATTTTTCTTTGGTTCTTTTTTTATGGTCCTGGGGATTGAGTCTCGGTAAGCACTCTACCATGGAGCTACATCCCAGCCCCTGGTTCTTTTTTTTTAAGATAGTGTTCAGTTCTTTGCCAAAACTCACAATCAAATCTTTTCTTTTTTGAAATTATTAATCATAATTATGTAATAATCTTCATTTGATAACAATTATCCCAATCCTTGAGAATGTGTTTCTACTACATATTGCATATCTTGATCTTCTATCACTTTGGCTATTTCTTAATATGTCTTGTTTGTTTTGATCAAATGATAAATATTGTATATGAAAAATTATAGTACAGATGGTTTGAAGCCTCAGTTATTTTTGTTCAGAAAAGGGTTTATGCTTCTGAAAGGTATTTCAAGGTATTAGCATTCCCATATTACTTTAATCCTATATGAGGTTTAGATACTCTAAAATGGGCTTCAGGCCAAACGAAGGTTGATTTACCCTTCTTTTTAGCATCTGTCCCTTCTAAATTAGAACTCAAAGCTTGAGGGTTTTTTTTGGAGTTCCCCTTCCTCAATGTGTCCTGAATTACAATTTCTATACTCTTAGCTTTATGAGTTTGTCAAAAACTTTGCTATCTCAGCTGACTCTTCTATGATCAGCTAATGACCCTAGGAGAAAAACAACTTCTTAGCATTTTCTTTTTATTCAACATCTTGGCTCCATAATACTGCATTGTCTTCTGTTTCTTTTGAGATGAGGTTTCACTGCATTGCTGAGGCAGGCCTCAAACTACTGTGTTCAAGTAGTCCTCCTGCCTCAGCTTCCCTTGAAGCTGGAATTACAGGCATGTGCCACTCTTCTTGGCTGCATTGCTTGTAATGATATGATATTGCCATAATGATATATCATTTATATCTTATTCCAATTTTCTTGTGGTTTTCAGTGGGAAATTTAGTCCAAATTAATTATGTATTTGTTATTAGAAGAAGAATCAGCTTATTTCTTCAACAAATATGTATTGATCATTTCTATGTATCATGCATTGTACAAAGCAGTAGAGATGTGACTATTGAATGGGTCAGAGAGGACTCCTGCAATCATGGTGGGTTTTGAACCTTCAAGTACAATACAAATTGATGGTGCAATGCTAGGGTTATTCATAGGATGATCTGGAGCACATTACCCAAACATTTGAAATTAAGGAATAATTTTCTTGACAAACCATCTTCTGAGCTTGAGCCTGGAAAATGAGTAAGAATTAAGCAGGATAAGACTGTTTTAGGCAGTATAAACAACATGTGCAATGACATGGAGGTGATATAGAACATGAAATTTTCAGGAAACAGCAACCCAGTTTTAACAAAGCTACAATTATTAAGATAATATGGTACTGGCATAAGGATAGGCATATAGATCAATGGAACAGAATTGAGAGTCCAGAAATAAATTTTATATTATAATCAATTGATTTATTGTTATTATGATTTGCAGTAGTGAGGATTGAACCCAGGGCTTCATGTATGCTAGGCAAGTGCTTTGCCACTGGGCTATATCCAAAGCCCTTTTAAATTTTATTTTGAAACAAAGTCTCACTAAATTGCCTAGGCTGGCCTCCAACTTGCAATCCTCCTGCTTCAGCATCCCATGTAGCTGAGATTAGAGGTGTGTGCCACCACCACACATGGCAATTAATTGAATTTTTAAAAATGTTTTTAGTTGTAGATGGACACAATACCTTTATTTTATTTACTTTTATGTGATGCTGAGGATCAAACCCAGTGCCTCACACATGCTAGGGTCGTGCTCTACTCTACCACTGAGCCACAACCCCAGCACTCAATTGTATTTTGACAAAAGTACCAAGACAATTTATTGAGAGGAAATATCCTGTTCAACAAATAGTGCTGGGAAAAGTGGTTATCCACGTTCAAATAGATAAATTTAAGAAATGGCCAATAATTGAGCACAGTGGTGCATACCTCTAATTACAGCTACTTGGGAGGCTGAGGTAGGAGGATTGCAAATTCAAGGCCTACCTGGGCATCTTAGTGAGACCCTGTCTCAAAATAAAACTTAAAAAAGAGTTGGTGACGTAGCTCAGTTGTAAAGTACTTGTCTAATACGTGCATGTTCTGGGTTTAATCCTTAGCACTGCAAAAAATAAAAGAGTAGTAGACCAAATAGACTTTTCTCAAAAGACATACAAGTGGCCAGTAGGTAAGTGAGCATTCAGTATCACTAATCATCAGGGAAATGAAAGTCAAACTACAATGAAGCATCACCTCACTCTAGGAAGAATGCTTAATCTCAAGAAGACTAAAGATAGCAAGTACTGGTAAGAATGTAAGAAGAGGGAATCATTGCACACTGTTGGTGGCAATGAATATTAGTGCAGCCATTATGGAAAACAGTATGTAAGTTCCTCAAAAAATTGAAAATATAATTAAATACCATTTCATCCCCACTAGAATGACCATAAGGAAAAAGACAATAAGAAGTGGAGGGCTGGGGCTGTAGCTCAGTGGTAGCGCGCTTGCCTAGCACGCGTGAAGCACTGGGTTCGAGCCTCAGCACCACATATAAACAATAAATGAATAAAATAAAGATCCATCAACAACTAAAAAAAAATTCAAAAAAAAAAAGAAGTGGAGATGTTGGGCTGAGGTTGTAGCTCAGTGGTAGAGTGCTTGCCTAGCATGTGTGAGGCACTGGGTTCAATTCTCAGCACCACATAGAAATAAATAAAATACAGGTCCATTGACAACTAAAAAAATTTAAAAAAATAAAAAAAAGAAGTGGAGATGTGGAGAAATGGGAACCCTCTTACATTGCTGGTGGGAATGTAAAATGATGCAACTGTTTTGGAAAATAGTTTATTCCTTAATAAGTTGACATCAAAATTACTATATTACCCAGCAATGCCACTCCTAGGCATATACCCAAAGGAATTGAAAACACATGTTCACACAAAAACCCCTACATGAATGTCCATAGCAGCATTATTCATAATAGCCTCAAAGTGGAAACAACCCAAATGTCTGATGAATATATAAACAAATTGTGGTATAGTATTCTATACAATGGAATATTTTTCAACCATAAAAAGGAATGAGTATGGATACATGTTACAACATGGCTAAACCTCAAAAATATTATGCTAAGTGAAAGAAGCCAGTCATAAAAAACACATTATGTGATGATTCCATTTTTTTTGAAATGTCCAGAATAGGCAAATATATAGATACAAAAGTTAGATTAGTGGATGTCTGTGGTGAGTTGTAGGAATGAGGGCACTTATTGGGGGGAATGAAAATATTCTAAAACTGATTTACCACAGTCAGGGTGGTATCAGTGGAACCAGAAAGAAAGAAAATAATGTAAGAGCTATCATGAAGTTATACAATTCAGTAAAGTTACTAAAACCCACTGATTTATGTACCTAATAAGGGTGAATTCGTTGGTATGTGAATTATACCTAAATACAGCTGTTATTTTTAAAAAGTGTCTGGCACATAGACAATTATGAATAAATGTGTAAAAGGTGTTGGTTGTTTATGAGTGATACCTACCCTTACAGGAGAGATACAGGAAGAGAATCTTTAAGACTGTTCATTCAAATTACTCCAGAACTTTCTTCCCCTAATAGATGTATCCAGGGTCCCAAACCACAATCAACTCAATCAAGTGCTTCAGGGATGGTAGTTTATTAGTGTATAATTTGAAAAAGCCCTCCCAGTGTTTCTGTTGTGTACTCCAGATTACAGATCTGTGATTTATGGAATTATGAATGGCCTAAAGTCATTAGAGCCTAGAGTACCCATGTGGCCTGAATGCCCCCTCCAAAATTCATGTCGAAATTTAATTGCCATTGTGACAGTATTTCGAAGTGGGACCTTTATGGGGTGATTAGGTCATGAGGACCGTGCTCTCCTGAATGAGTTAATATCATTATCATAGGTGTGGGTACGGTATCATGAGAGTGGGCTCCTAATTAAGGGATGAGATTGGCACCCATTGTCTTTCTGTCTTATGTGCTCTCTTGACCTTCCACCTTCCATAATGGGATGATGCAGCATAAAGGTCCTTGCCAGATGCTGGAACCATGCTCATATACTTTCAGGCCTTCAGAGCTATGATAAATAAATTTACTTTCTTTATATATTACCTGATCTGTGGTATTGTATTATAGCAACACAAAATGGAATAATAAAGGTTCCAGTGGCTACCTGAACTAGAGTGAGCAGGAATCAAGAATCTTAGCTCAGAATTGTCTCACTTTCTCTCTCCCTTTTCCTCTTTCTTCCTCTCTCCCTTCCCTTCTTCCTTTCTGCCTCTCTTTCTGATAGAAATACCCAGTTCTCATATACTATTTAGAATTATGTTCAGAGTTGTAGGGTTAAAATATATAACATATCATACAAATATCTGTGAAAGTATTTTTTTTGGTGCTAGGTATTGAACCCAGGGGTGCTTTACCACAAAACTACAGCCCCAGCCTTTTTTTTTTTTTTGAGACAGAGTCTCACTAAGTTGCTGAGACTAGCCTTGAACTTTTGATTTTCCTGGCACAGCTTCCTAAGATGCTGGGATTACAGGCATGTGCCACTGTGCCTGGCTGAAAGTGGTTCTTTACCAGCGTGCATATTAGTCTTGGCTAGAGAACTTCTTTTTATACCCAGACACACATCATAAGAATGTTTATAGTGGGATTATGGGCATATATAGTTTGGAATAAAAACTTCTCAGAAGATGCTATTTCTCAGCTTCATTTGAGAACTATTGCTCTAAAGGAAGAAATAAAAACAAGAGTATAAACAAGGTAAGATTCTTTCCCTGCACCTAATTTCAGCTTCCTTTTTACAGATTATTAGGTCTTTATTACCTGTAATTACTGGGCCTACCTTTGAAGACCATTGACCCAAGAACTTGGGTGGTAGTGAATGCTTAATGAGCATTTCTGTAGGATACCACTTGGAAAATCAATTCATAAACTCTGTGTCTTTTGGGGAGAGAGGAATTAGATTTCTGTTGTCAATTCCTCAGCCAGATGATAGTGCTGTATACTTGGGAGTAGCCAAGAGAGAGGGTGGTTCCCTGTCTTTTATGGCTTCCTAGGGACTTCCCTGCTGCTAGCTGCTGAAACAACTTTAAAATAATAGGTTGCTGAGTAATTTTCTCCATGTATAGCCACCTGTCAATGGGCCTGCACTTCAGAGATGAAGAATAATTTTTATTGGAGTGATGGCAGATAGCAGAGGTTGAAACCAGACAGCCACAATGAAATTGATTTTCAAAAGGAGATTACTTTTGAATTTTATTTTGTGGTTTGTGGATCGTTATTCTTATTTCATCCTGCCACACCAGTGGCTTACAAGGGCAGTGAAAGCTTGAACATTGCTAAGCGTTTTAGATCAATCCAAAAGGCTGTGTGCCTAGAGGCAGTGCATGATTCTAGAACACTTTTGCTATGTTGTCTAGATGCTTTAGATGGGGAAACTCTGAGAGTTTCTTATATAAGGAAGTTTTTTTTTTTTCTCCCTGATACTGGGAATTGAACTCATGGGCATTCTATTGCTGAACTACACCATCAGCCCTTCTTATTTTTTATTTTAAGACAAGGTCTTGCAAAGTTGCTGAGGCCTTGAACTTGTTATCCTCCTGCCTCAGCCTCCCAAGTCACTAGGATTACAGGTAGTACCACCATGCCTGATTTGTGATGTGGATTTACTTCCTTTCATTCTGTTCCCACTGATACCACTGTGATTGTTTAGCTTAGATAATCTTTAAGTTCTCTCTCAACCAAGAAAATTTGATTTTCCACACCTCCTTAGTAGAATTGCTTTGTTTGTTACTTCATATACACATCTCAGCTAGACTGTTTTTTCAAGTGCCACTTGGTCATGTCATCCCCCTCCTCAGAAATCTTTGCTATCTCCCTAGTTGCCTATAGAATGAAGTTCAATATTTATTTATTTGTGGATATACAGGGTCTTGCTATGCTGCTTAGATAGGACTCAAACTCCTGAGCTCAAGCAATCCTTCTGCCTCAGCATCCCAAGTAACTGGGACTAAAGGTGTATGCCAACACACCCCACTTAAGTTCAAACTTATTTCTTTTTCTTTCTTTACTTCCCACTCCCAGTACTGGGGATCGAACCCTGGGCCTCACACATGCTAAGCAAGTGCTCTAACACCGAGCTACATTTCCAGCCTTTTGCCCAGGCTCATCGCAAAGTTGCAGTCCTCCTACCTTGCTCCCAAATAGTTAGGATTACAAGTGTGTGCCACTGCACCCAACTCAAGCTTCTTCAACTGGCATTCCAAGTCTCTCTGCATCCACATTTGCATGGTTCAGCCATTCTCTTAGATACTGTCTGTTTAGTTCTGTTTCATCCAAATTGGTGCACAGACAGACTCTTGGAGTCTGGCCTTTATACACCTATTTCCCAAAGTTGAATATCCTTCCCTCCAACTTGTTTCTTGGAGCCCTCAAAACTCAACTTAAGCCTTAACCCCTTGGTAAATTCTTCCTTACCCATGAGTCCATCTCAGCACTTTTCTAAATGCCTCATTTGGCACCACTTTGCTGTAGATTATCTTGTTACCTTAACTAGATGGTTTTTGAAGAGAGAGACCAAGTCTTTACTCTTTATATCTCCTACACCTATAACAGTAATCTGTATTCTTTTGTTAAATACTTAATTGAATCTTAATCATTAAGATATTTCCCCTAATTGTTGGACTCTAAAACACTGTTGTACACATTGAATGTGGGGGAAGATATCATGCTACTTTAAGGCAATTATTAATGATATTCTTTCACTATGGCTTCTTTATTTAGAGCCATGCTTAAAGCCAGGTATTTCTACAGAAAGTATATTGGGTTCTAGTGCCTCCTCCCCTAACTCATTGTTCTCCTTCAAATCTTTAAAAGCCTTCCATGTTGCAGATATTCATATTACACTTTGACCTGCTATTATACTTATTGATTTCCTCAGTGCAGCAAGTTCTTGCCTTGACAATGTCATTGGCATTCATTTCTCCCTGCTGTCTGAAGGTACCTCAATTTCTTGGCCTTCAAATTCCAACTGATTTGCCAGGTTTTGAGAGGCTCCATATTTAAGTTTTATTTTAGGTTATGGGTTTCCCACTAACTCCCATTAGAAATCAGAAATCTCTAATCTTCTTTGTATTCTTAACAATATCTCATTTGAAATGTGTCAATATGAGTAAGCCCTTAAGGTAGGTATTCTATATCTTGTATCACACAAAATTGGTCAGTGTTTCAAATAACACAGGCCTAGGCCAAGGCCAGGTTTGTGGTTATGTATGTATGTGAGAGAGAGGGTGAGGGAGGGAAGAGGGTTGGAAAGGGTGGGAGAAACTGATTTGTGTTTGTGTTTCAATTTAAGAATTAAACACTAGCATTATTTCCACTAAAAGATGCACTGTTATATGTCATGGCCACATAGGTAATATAAGTTTGCTATTTGACATCATCTCAGGAAGAGCAATTTCAGTGTTTTCCCTATTTATAGCAGGGCTTGTGAAACATGGTTTGTAACCTGAGGATCTTGACCTAATAAAGGTATGTTTACCAACCACAGAAAATGTGTGTGTAGATTGAAATTCCTGTAACTAAATTATTGAGTTCAACAAATAAGTACTCTGGAGAAACAGAATTCACAATTAACAAAAGAGCATGTAGTACTAATATTTCATAACCTACCCATTCACATTCCCAGTTACCCCATTTTCTACTCAGCCCTTGCCTTTATCTACTTATTCACGTGAGTAAGTCTAGCTATTACTTGTAAACTAGAGTGTCTCATGCTTGTTTTGGTCTATTTTGGAGGTTTTCTGTCTCCTGAAGGTTGAGGAAAGAGTAATGGGATGAGTTCTGGCTCTTAACCAATTAGCACATTTCAATGTCCTTAATTTTAAAAAGGGAAAGATAATACCTTTCCTGTCTCCTTCAGTGTTTCTCTAAAGATCAAATACAAATATAGGTGAAAAGTACAAATCTGTGCAGTTATTTCTTAGAGGACATATGGAGAAATCTGCCTCAATTGTGTAGAACTTATTCTCATTGTTACTTCATATTTTCCATATACTTTCTCTATTTGTTGGGATAAATTCACAAGGATTGATGATGGTATTGTGTTTCTTGAAGTCACATGCCTTTATGTTGTACTTCCTTTTGTTTTTATGCTTTCAGTCTGGCCATCTAACAGTTTCTTCCTATGTGTGGTAGAAGGAGAACTAGAGTGGAAATTGAGAGACAGTGGTTCTAGTTGCAATTTTGGACTTAGTTATTCTCCCTAGTTAAGTTGTGTCTCCTTGGGTAGGTCATTTCATCTTTTGGTTCTCAGTTGTTTGTTGCAAAATGTTGGAGATTAAAGTTGGTACTTTTTAACATTAGTAATTTTATCACTACAGTTGAATAGAAGCTCCATTGCTTTTTTCCCATATTTTCCCTGTCTCCTCTCCACCCACTGAGAATCAGTGGCTTAATACATACAGTCCAAATGCTAGAGTCAAGACCCACATCAATAATTATATTGTTAGCATGTTTGAGAATGCAACAACAAATCTCACTATTATGTGTAATTATAATGCACTCATAAAATATATTTAATAAAAGACCCAGATCAGTGTTGGTTTGCCAGGATTATGTACTGTTGTAACAGGAGCCTCTAGTTTTATGTAGATTGGGTTACTGCCTATTCCTCCCTTCATTGTCATATGTCATTTCCCCTGTTAAAATCCTCTTTTTTTAAAATTTTTTTTTTCAGTTGTAGATGGGCACAATATCTTTATTTTATTTATTTGTATGTGGTGCTGAGGATCGAACCCAGTGCCTCACACATGCGAGGCAAGTGCTCTACCACTGAGCCACAATCCCAGCCCCTAAAATCCTCTTTTTGATGATAGAATATTCCTCATCTTTAAGGACAGCTTAAAGTCACACTTTTCCTGTGAAGCCTTTTCTGCTCATTTAGCTCTTAGTGAATATTTTCTATTTCCTCTGAACTAAATCTGCATTTATGACATTGCCAGACACTGTACGTGGGATTATAGGAGATAGCAAGATAAATATGAGCTCCTGATGTTAGAGGCAGGCTGTATTATGGTTTGGATGTGAGGTATTCCCCAAAAGCTCACATGTGAGACAACTGAAGAAGGTTCAGAGGAGAAATGATTGGATTGTGAGAGCCTTAGCCCAATCAGTGGATTAATCCTCTCATAGGGATTAATGAGTGGTAACTGAAGTGGTAGGGTGTGGCTGGAGGAGGTGGGAATTGGAACATGGCTTGGGGGTACATATTTGTATCTGCCCAGTGGAGACCTCTCTTTCTGATCACCACGTGAGCCACTTCTGTCTGCCACCCTCTCTCCAGCCATGATGTTCTGCCTCACTTTGAGCCCTGAGGAATGGAGCCAGCCTTCTATGGACTGAGACCTCTGAAACCATGAGCCCTCAAATAAACTTTTCCTCCTTTAAAATTGTTCTGGTCATAAAAAAAATAAATAAATAAAATAAAATTGTTCTGGTCATATCTTTTAGACACAGCAGTGAAAAAACTGACTAAAACAGGCTGAAATTGGGAATGGATATTCTGGGCAGAGTGAGAAGCATAAGCAAAGACTTGGAGACATTAGAATGGAGGGTGAATGTGGGAAAAGGCTTAGAGCCCATGAACCGACCCTATTTGGTCTTTAACAATTTATAATCTTATGAAATTTCTTGGAATAGTATGCCACCATGTCATATGAAATTATGATTCATTTGCCGTTCCTTTTCCTAATATCAGTGCAGTTTCATTTTGAAGAAGTCCCTTTTCTTTATTAGATAACATCTTAGTGACATTGGAAATCTAGGCTCTTATATCCCACAATAAAAACCAAATTGATCAGAACCTTATTTGATAACCACAGTGAAACTAAAGAGCAATGCCATGTGAAGTAAAGTCAACCAGCTTCTTTTCTCTTTTGTGACTAGCCTGACGTCCTGTTCAATATACTATAGCCTATTGCTCCAGTCACTCTTTTGCTTACCCTCAAGTCCATTGAGTCCTTGTCT
>PVHX01018697.1:0-36281 GCA_004024805.1 Geosciurus inauris | reverse complement strand
AAGGAAGGAAGGAAGGAAGGAAGGAAGGAAGGAAGGAAGGAAAAGCAATTGCTATGAATGTCTTTAGTAGATCTCCATGTACATTTAATTTCACAGGCCAAATAAGTAATAATAATATTAATTAAAAACTTGAAAAATATGACTTAATCTTAAAGTTTCCCAAAAGAACAAATTTTAAAATGTTTAATAAATATGAATTTGCTTTAAATAATTACTTTTAACACTGAAGTTTAGTAAAAGTCATATATATGTGACATCAAAAGCAAAATTAATGAAAGAAAAAATTGATAAACTGGACTTTATCCAAATTAAAAACTTTTACTCTACTGAAGGTTCTGTTAAAAGCGTGAAAATATAAACCACAGACTGTGAGAAAATATTAACATAAATCTGATAAAATGTTTATATCAAGAATATATAAAGAATTATCTAAGTGTGACTGTAAGGGGGATGTGGAAAAGTCCTATCAGAAAATGGGCCAAAGATTGCAATGGATATGTCACAAAGAGTACACTCAAATAGCAAATAAACACAGAAAAGGGTATTCAACAGCATTAATCATTAGTGATTTGCAAAGTAAAGGTACAAGCAGTTACTTCTACACATCTACTAGAATGGCTAAAATAAACAGCAGTGACAATACCAAGTGTCATCAAGGATGTAGAGCAATCAGACCTCCAGTTTATTACTGGTGGAAATTTAAATGGTAGTTACTTTGGAAAACAGCTCGGTACCTTCTTATAAATGTATAAGCATATGCTTAATACATGATATGACCTAAAAATTGCTCTCTGGGGTGTTTATCCTAAAGAAATGAAACTGTATGTTTATATACACATAAAGAAGGTGTATGTGAATTTTTATAGCAGCTTTATTTATAATAATGAAGAAACTTTTAGCCAGGCATGGTGGCACACAACTGTGATCCCAGCAGCTCAGAAGGCTGAGGCAGAAGGATTGCAAGTTCAAAGCTCACCTCAGCAATTTAGTGAGGCCCTGATCTTAGTAAGATCAAAACAAAATATAAAAACATGGTTTGGTGGTTAAGATGAATGAATATGCAAAAGCAAACTATAATACATTCATACAACGGAATACTACTCAGCAATAAGAGATATTCATATTCTCAACTACTTTCATGTATCCTGATGACATGTTCAGTGAGAAATGCCAGTCTCAAGGGTTATTTGCTGTACCAGTTCATTTATAAAACATTCTTAAAATGAAAGAATTATAGTGGTGGAGAAAAAAACAGTGGTTGCCAGGGTGTTGGTGCTGGGTGCTCTTAAGGAGCACCAGGAGTGAATACAGAGTACTGTATTCTGATTGTGGTGGTGACTGAACAAATCTACACATGTTACAAAATTTCACATAATTATACAACAATAAATAAAAGGGCAGAAAGGGGCTGAGAAACAATTCAGGATATTGGTTGCTGTATCAGTCCCCTGATCTGAGAGCAGAGGAAGCTATGACAGCAAAGTGCATGTAGAAAAAAATAATAGTAATGTTCTGTTTTTTAAATTGAAGAGTAATATTCTTTATACATATACTTGTAAATATGCTTTGATAATTCACTGCTTAGTAAAAATAATTGTTTTCAAAAGTCAATGTGAGATGATATCAATTTACCTGCAAGAATATACAAATATCAAGTGGCAATTTCACATCCAAGATTTTCAGTAAGTCCCAAATTCAAGTATGCACTCCCAGAGACCTTAAACCTGTAAACATATTACCATCCCTTTATTTTTTTTAATTGAGGAAATATGTTTACCTCTCTTGCCATGTATATGCTTTAAATTCGATCTGGGAAGTAAATTGTCTGATTTTATCTTGGTAAGTAAATAACATCTGTTGCAAAAGTAAATCCTACGTTTAATTCTTGGCATGCTTTCCACTTTTTAAAACCAGATTTTGAGTTCACTCTCTGTTAATGGTAAGCAAATCACAAAATTTCAAAACACATTTTTTTTAAATTTGTAATTAGGAAATATATTCATAAACTGATTTAATATGGTTGACTATGAAACATAAAGCAAAATGGTTTTCAAAAGATCTCTAGGTAAGTTATCACTATTTTCAGTTTTCACAGTGAAAAATGTCTAAAGAAATTTAAATTTTTTAATTTTTTAAATTATTTATTCTAATTAGGTATATATGAATGAAGAACACATTTTGATTCACTGTACACAAATGCAGCACAACTTTTAATTTCTCTGGTTGTACACAATATATGTTACACCATATATGCAGTCATACATGTACCTAGGATAATGATGTACATCTCATTCCACCGTCATTCCTGCCCCCATGTCCCCTCCCTTTCCCTCCCTCCACTTTGTCCAAAGTTCTTTCATTCTTCTCACACACACTCCCTTCCCATTATGGATCAGCATTCACTTATCAGAGAGAACATTGGGTCCTTGGTTTTGAGGGATTGGCTTACTTTGCTTAGTGTGTTATTTTCCAGCTCTACCCATTTACCTGCAAATGCCATAATTTTATTCTCCTTTAATGCTGAGTAATATTCCATTGTGTATATTTACCACAGTTTCTTTATCCATTCATCTATTGAAGGGCATCTAGGTTGGTTCCACAGTTTAGCTATTGTGAATTGAGCTGCTACAAACATTGAAGTGGCTGCATCACTGTAGTATGCTGTTTTTAAGTCCTTTGGGTATAGACCAAGGAGTGGGATAGCTGGATCAAATGGTGGTTCATTCCAAGTTTTCTAAGGAATCTCCATACTGCTTTCTAGATTGGTTGTACCAATTTGCAGTCCCACCAGCAACGTGTGAGTGTGCCTTTTCCCCCACAACCTCACCAACACTTATTATTGCTTGTATTCTTGATAACTGCCATTCTGACTGGCATGAGATGAAATCTTAGGTTAGTTTTGATTTGCATTTCTCTAATGGCTAAAGATGTTGAACATTTTTTTTTTTTTAGTTGTAGATGGACACAATGTCTTTATTTTATTGCTTTGTAAGTGGTGCTGAGGATCCAACCCAAGGCCTCACGCATGCAAGGCAAGCGCTCTACCGCTGAGCTACAATCCCAGCCCCTGTTGAACATTTTTTCATATATTTGTTGATTGATTGTATATGTTCTTCTGAGAAGTATCTGTTCAGCTCCTGAGCCCATTTATTGATCAGGTTTTTTGTTTTTGTTTTTGTTGTTGGTAAGTTTTTTGAGTTCTTTATATATCCTGAATATATACCCAAAATGGCAGGGGAGGTGTCCCAAGATGGAGGCAATCACTTTCAGAGGTGGCCTGGAAGGATGGGCTATACAATGGTGTTGGGTGGCCTATTTTGTGATGGCACAGTATGGCATGCAGTGTTCCAACAGGCATCTGCCTCCTTGCGCTGTCCGATGTCCCACAGCGGAGATTAACACATGGGGAGGGCTATGTTAGTGGCTTCAATGTCACAAAATGGAGGCGGTTTGGGTGGAGCCACACATTGATAAATAGGGAACCCCAGCATGGGGCTCGTCTCCACCAGGGGGTGTGGGGTGTGGGTTGGGCCTCTCCAGGGCAGCCTTGTTGATAGCCTTCCATGTTCTGGCTGTTGTCCCTAGATGGAAGGAGCCATGTCTATGGTTGGTGGCTAAGTAGCGTCAAACCCATTAAATACCTTGGTGTTGGGCTTCCAGCCACCAGATGATGTCCCAAGATAAAAGCTGCCGCAACTAAAGTTGGTAGTGGCAGCAGTGGGAGCAACCTGAAATGGTGTTGGATGTGTCCTAAGATGGCAGTGACCACTTTTAGAGATGGGGCTGAAAGGGCAAGCTCAATGATAGCTTTGGGCGGCCTGTTTGGAGATGCAGCACTGTGGTGTGTGGGCATTGTCCTCAGCGTGGTGGGCAGTCCTGTGCCTGGGCTCCTCATGGGTTGGCAGGGTGGTCCTGGGCCTGGGCTCCACAGGGAACTGCAAGACTGGCCTGGGCCTGCCTGGGCTCCACATGGATCCTGCTAAGGAAATTTTAAATAGATAATATACAGTGTTTAATCCCTCAGCAACCCTATATATTAAAGAAGATAAACCAGGAATAAAATAAAATCAATCATCCTAGGAATACAATCTAGTTCTTGTTATAATTAGAGAAAAATAACTTTTTTCAGTAATGTTTTTATGCCAACTAAATTGTTTAAAAATTGCCTCATAATACATATTTATAAATAAAAATTAATATATGTTAACAAACAATGCATCTTTTTATGCATTTTTTAGGCTGAGTCATCCACTAGAGAAATATTTCATTAGTTTAATGACTCTAAACCAGAGATCAACAAACTTTTTTCTGTAAATTGCCACATAAATATTCTAGTCTTTACAGGTCACATGAAATCTGCAGCAACTACTCAAATCTGCCTTGTGGCTTATGTTCCAGTAAAACTTTATTTACAAAAATAGGCCTCAGGCCGCACTTGAGCCAATGGTCACACTTTGCCAACCTTTGCTCCAAAACAGGATGTTTTGACAGTTTGTGTGTATGTGTGTGGTGTTGGTGTTGGAGGTCTTCTCTGCCCACCCCATATGCATGTGCATGAGTACATATGCACCTATCGGCATGCAGTATATATCCCTAAAATTTTCTCCAGACAAGAACTGTTCAACATGAATTTCATTTCCTTTGGTAATTCTGCTTAGACAGTACCAAAGGTGAGTATTTGCATTGATGGACATATTATATATCTTATAACAGTGACAGACCCATAAATATAAATGGATAGTCATCAACCCCCTTACTGAATTGACCACTGTAGTTATGAATCAGAAAACACACTAATTCTTATGCCAGTCTTCAAAGATGGAAAGTATTTTCTCATCTCCCTTTTTCTTGAGAACTAGACCTCAATGTCTGCTTTATCATATTTCTACTTCCATATTTCATAATGCTTCCTGAAATGTGAACATCATATGCAGACCAAAGCAGCTTTGTTAAGCACAATAACTTAGCTATGATTGCTTTTTTAAAAAGGACGTGTTCAAGTAGTACTTTAAACATTGGTTCTAAGATGAATTATTTTTAAAGCGTTTTTTTCTTTTAATTACATATTTATAGTATACAAAAAGAGCTTATGTTTTCTCAATTTCATACATCTGGTAAATCTTTTGTTAGCTCTTTTTCTGTT
This sequence comes from Geosciurus inauris, assembly GCA_004024805.1. NCBI lineage: Eukaryota > Metazoa > Chordata > Mammalia > Rodentia > Sciuridae > Geosciurus > Geosciurus inauris. The sequence continues at coordinate 31,138 of PVHX01018697.1, read as the reverse complement.
TACACATAATTAAAAAGTTTCTTTCATAAAATTAAGGCTGAAAACTGCCACCACATACTTCTGATGTATTGGATTTTTCCTGTAAATTTTTAAGTAAAGGACTGATAGAAATAGCAGTAGGAGGTGACAGGGCCTGTTCAATAGGGTCCCATGTTTGATATAATGTTCTGCTGTCACTATCATGAAATCAATAATTTGAACAAGGGTCCCATGTTTTATTTGGTACGGGGCCCCAGAATTTATGAACTGGTCTTTCAGGACATAATGCAAACTCAACCAAGGCAGAAAAGCTTTCCCAGTGAAGCTGGTTAAGAAAGTCAGCTGAAATCTCAATAAAAGATTTATTTGCTTGACTTGCATAAACTGTTTCAGAGATGGAGGAAACAAGACAGGCAATTTACAGAGTTAAGTGGAAAATTCTCTTCATTTCTGAAAAAGAGATAATAATTGCAGTGGTTTTATTTCTCCTTAAAATGTCAGAAACAGCAGGTTTGATGATATCACAATGATACCCCCCTCTGCTTTCAATATTTTTCCTAATAAGGTAAATGGAGAGCAAGTAGATGACGTGATTAATGTAAATCCTGATGGGACATTAGAAAAAGAAGGCTCTCCTTTTACAAGGCAAGGCTTTGGAAGAAACATAAAGGTGCAGGTATGTGACACATAGGCACAGTATTTTTCCTTCATTAATGTGCTAAATTTCAAATCCTGAGCCCTTAGCAAGGATTATTTCAACTTTAATCAACGGAGGCCCAAATCATCAAATTAAAAGGCATAATGGATGCTTAAAGTATTTAGGATTGAGAATGAGCTGATCAAAGGGAAAACTTCTGCAAAGTGGGAGTTAGCTTAAAATAACAATAGCTATCACCACTGTTATGAATTGTACACCCTGCTTTCCATGCTTCTCCTGCTGTTTTCCCCCATAGCACTTGCCTCTTTTTATATACTTTATAATGTAAGCTCCAAAAAGGCAGGAATCTACCTTCAGTGATTGATCCTGAGTTCTTAGACCAATGCTTTTCATATCTTTGGTGCTCAATAAAATATCAGTTAAATGAGTAGCTGAACCATTGGGAAGACTTTCCATGGTACTTGATCTTACATATCCAAAACTATTCCTTCCAGGGAAAAGCAGCTACAAATAAAAGCTGAGAGAGAGAGAAAGAGAGAGAGGAAGCTGCAGCAGAGAGAAATGACTTGTAATTATCTTGTAAAACTCCAAAGAATTTGAATAAGCTTTGAAAATGAAGATGACAAGAACTGCAAGAGCCTTCTCTAATATTCAGTCTGTGCTCCCAAACTCTTAAATGTTGAAACCTAAAACATGTAACCACAAAGCCTGCTTCAGATGTACAGTTAACTGGTGCAGGTCAGAGCATGGGGTAAAGTAAACCTGTCTTCTAACAGCCAAATACTTCCTGCTAACAGGTTAGCTAATGGTGCTTAATCCTTGCTGGATGCTTTAGGCTTATGTATAGCTTTGTCGGCTTATTTGTGACTGTTCCTCACATCAGGGGCCCAATTACCTCTTCAGTGCTCCCCTGTCATCCATTTCAAAGTGAAGGGCTCTTAATAGCTCTCAGGCTGGGCCATTCTTTCTCCAGCCCTCTTTCCCACTATCTGGCCTGGATTTAGTCACCAAACACACTCATCCAATTGTTCCTTCTGTTCTGAACTTTCTGTGCTGAAGAATCTTTTATACTCAGATCCTGCTAGGGTTGTTTAGTTTTGCTTTGAGTGTTTATTTGTTCTAAACAACAGAACTGATCAGAAAGCACTAGGAACCCTGACCCTCTTGTCATTTCGTATGATAAGTATGGATCACATCTCCTGCTCTGAGCATCTCAACCTCACTCTCCCACATAAGACTGGAATGAGATAATGTGGGTACAGTATGTACACCTACAAAGTGCTAGACAGCAGGAACCAGGTGTAGGTTTCAGTGCTTCTAGGCAAGACTGGGAAACCCTTGTGGTGGCTTTTCTAATGTTTAGGACTCTTGATAAATAATACAAACCAATTCAAGCCTGTGTAAGAAAAAAAAAATTGAAACTTGCTATGTTCGTGATGGAGAAAAAGAGTCAAACTGCAGGACCAGAAAGAACAGACTTGGGGACACATTTTCTTTTCTTTTTTGTTTTTTCTTTGCATGTCCTTAGTTTATTAGGATTTATGTACTTCCTTTTTATTTTTTAAATTTTATTTATTTATTTATTTATTCATTCTACTTAGGTATACATGATGGCAGCATGCATTTGATTCATTGCACACAGCTGGAGCACAACTTTTCATTTCTCTAGTTGTATGTGATATAGAATCACAACATACATGCGGTCATACATAAAGCTAGGTCTATGATGTCCATCATATTCCACCATCTTTACTGTCCTCCTGCCCCCTCCCCAACTTCCCACCCCTGTGACCTCCATTCTTCTTGTGTCCTCCTCCACATTATGGATCAGCATCCACTTATCAACGAGTACATTTGGCATTTGGTTTTCTGAGATTGGCTTACTTCACTTAGCATGATATTCTCCAACTCCATCCATTTACCTGAAAATGCCATAATTTTATTATCTTTTATTGCTGAGTAATATTCCATTGTGTATATATATACCACAGTTTCTTTATCCAGTCATCTATCGAAGGGCATCTAGGTTGGTTCCACAGTTTAGCTATTGTGAATTGAGCTGCTATAAACATTGAAGTGGCTGCATCACTGTAGTATGTTTTTAAGTCTTGTGGGAATAGACCAAAAAGTGGGATAGCTGGATCAAATGGTGGTTCATTCCAAGTTTTCTAAGGAATCTCCATACTACTTTCTAGATTGGTTGTACCAATTTGCAGTCCCACCAGCAACGTGTGAGTGTGTCTTTTCCCCCACAACCTCGCCAACACTTATTGTTGTTTATATTCTTGATAATTGCAATTCTGACTGGCATGAGATGAAATCTTAGGTTAGTTTTGATTTGCATTTCTCTGATTGCTAGAGATGTTGAACATTTTTTCATATGTCTATTGACCAATTGTACATCTTCTTCTGTGAAGTTTCCGTTCAGCTCCTTAGCCCATTTATTGATTGGGTTGTTTGTTTTTTGGTGTTAAATTTTTTGAGTTCTTTATATATCCTGGAGATTAGTGTTCTATCCAATGTGCATGTGGCAAAGATTTGTTCCCAGAATGTCAACTCTCTGTTCACTTCATTGATTGTTTCTTTTGCTGAGAAGAAGCTTTTTAGTTTGAATCCATCCCATTTATTGATTCTTGATTTTACTTCTTGTGCTATAGGAGTCTTGTTAAGGAAGTATGGTCCTAATCCTACATGATGAAGATTTGGGCCTATTTTTTCTTCTATTAGGCATTGGGTCTTTGGTCTAAATCCCTTGAATTTTGTGCATGGTTAGAGATAGAGGTTTAGTTTCATTTTGCTGCATATGGATTTCCAGTTTTCCCAGCACCATTTGTTGAACGGGCTATCTTTTTTCCAGAGTACGTGTCTAGCTCCTCTATCTAGTATAATATAACTGTATTTAAGTGGGTTCGTCTCTTTGTCTTCTATTCTATACCATTGGTCAACATGTCTATTTTGGTGCCAGTACCATGCTGTTTTTGTTACTATAGCTTTGTAGTATAATCTGAGGTCTGGTAATGTGATCCCTCCTGCTTCACTCTTCTTGCTAAGGATTGCTTGGGCTATTCTGGGTCTCTTATTCTTCCAAATGAATTTCATGATTGCCTTTTCTATTTCTATAAGGACACATTTTCATTCCTCCAATCTGTAGATCTGCCTTTTTTTCCCCCAGCTTGGTCTGCTGACATATTTCCTTTGCTCCACAGTATGAAACATACCATGCCCAGTTCTGAATTTGTCAATGATGGCTCCATCCATCCACCCACTGCTCTAGGTACCAATAGCACCATCCTAGTCAGAAGGTTAGGTGTGAGTAAGTTGCATGCCTCTGAACTTATGGTCAAGGTTAAAGGAATATGGTGACTGGAACCCACCTTCTGTGCTGACCCCCAAAGTCTGAGGAAATCTCAGGGGAGAACAAAGACACCAAAAACCTTCAACCTAAGGGAAGAGAAAACTGGGTCACATGGTATGGTTCAAGCTCAAGGCGACAGTATCTGATTGAGCACTGATGCTGAGTATCTCTGAGTCTGTCTTGCAGATTGTCCTAGACCCAGTACCCATGGGAGTCTTAAAGCAAAAGGGCTGAAATAAAGAGAATCTGGAAACACACTTGTATTAGTTTCTTAATTAGCTTGCTGTAACAAATTGCCACAAACAACAGATATGCATATGCTCTGTTTTGAGGGCCAGAAGTCAGAAACTGAGGTATGAACAGATCCATGCTTCCTCAAATTGATCTAATGGAGATCCCTCCTTGCCTCTTCTAGTGTCTGTTGGCTCCAGGTCTTCCTTGGCTTATGGTCACTTAACTCCAATATCAGCCTCTATGTTCATATGATCTTGACCATCTCTTTTGTCTGGGGGTTTGGTTTGCTCATTCATTTGTTTTAGTGCTGGAGATCAAACCCACGGCTTCGCACATACTCAATTCACACTGTACCATGGAGCTACACCCCCAGCCCTCTTTTTGGTTTTTGTTTCTTACAAGGACACTCTAATCATTGAATTTATAGCCCACTTGAATAATTCATAACAGTGTCATCTCAAGATCCTTAATTATACAAAGTCTTTTTTTCCAACATGAGGTTGTGTTCACAGGCTCCAGGCATCACAATGTGGATGTATATTTTGGTGGGTCATCATGTGACCAAATGCAGCATCTATTTCACTGAAGAGCAAGATTCTCATGTGTAGGGAATTGGAATGGAGTTCAGCAGTAGAGCACATGTCTAGCATGTACAGGTCCAGGGCTCAATCCCTGGCACCACAAAAAATAAAAATAAAAATCCAAAGCCCAGAATTATGCATCCAGATGAAGCAGAAGATACCATTTTTGCTTGGAGCTTGTAGTTGGAGAATGAGAAAACATACATTACAACAAATGTATGTGTCTTGATAGACCCACTGGCATCAGGAGGAGCATCAACAACAATAGGATGATGGCCACAGGACACATGGACAAGAAAGACTCCCATGACAAACCTCAAACTCACAAAGTAGAAGACTGACAGGGCCATGTGCCTCCAAAGAAACCTAGTGTTATGCTATTCCTGTTCTATTATTCAGCCCTATAAACTGATGGTTTCTTAGTTTATTTTTTTCTTTAAATATTTTTTAGTTATCAATGGATATTTATTTATTTATTTATTTATTTATTTATTTATTGTGCTGAGAATTAAACCCCATGCTTCACATATGCTAGGCAAACATTCTACCATTAAGCTACAACCCCAGCCCTCTTCATTTTGATTATATATACAACACACATGAAATTCAAGGTTTTGGTTCCATTTTCTTATAAATAGTTTATTATCACAAACAAAATCACGAGAGTTTTTAATAAGATGTGGTTTTCTTATAAGGAAAACAACCTAGTAGTCCCTCCATGTATATTAGTTTCATTGGATGAATTCCACTCCGCCCCAAAAAAGCACTAAAATCCCAATCAATAGGCAAAGGATAAGCAGGCTTCAACGTGACCATCCTTATTGCTAGCATCCTGCCCTTTAAAATGAATAAGTGGATGAGTACCAAAGAACCAATTCTATCAACTCTGATGTATAGCAGCCCCATTCTGCAAAAACAGCTCAAGAATATTTGTGTCTGAGAGAAATGTGAACCAAAAGAGCAGCTAGATGCAGAGCAATGGGATGACTTGGAGATAGGTTTTGCCTCATTGACAATTTTCTCAGCATCAAATTTACTTGATTAAATTAACCAGAATATAAAATGTAGCCAACAATATTTCTCAGGTTTGATGAGTACAAGCAATATGGAAAAATTATATTAACAGAGGAGGACATTTTTCTCATGGAAGAAAAAATTGTTAACAGAAGGCAGTAAAATTGTAACTTTTAATTTTTCTTTTATATTATCTGCATAATGGAAAATTTATTTTAATTTATTTATTTAATTTAATTTATTTTATATTATCTGCATGTGGAAAATTTAGTGTTCTTATTGTGATTCTGTAAATATATGAAGACACCTGGCCATAAAATTCAGATTGAAAATAGTCAAAACTGCTCTTATTTTTTCATTTTTATTAGGGGCAGCTAGACTATAGTGAGGCTGCCACTGAATTTTGCTAATGGAGAGTCACCTTACTTTTGTCATGACTACATCTCTAATAGATATACAGTAAAAAAATAAAGCCTCACGTGCCTTCTTATTTTTAAAGTGATTTTTCTCACTTGCATGATATCATTTGACACAACAACATTCCTTCTCATTGGAATTCCTGGACTTATAACTTTGGGAGGTCATGGCTCATTGTCTGGGATTGCAGACAAAATTACAAAGGTAATTCCAGTGGGGAAGTTTGAGCCCATCCAGCTGCCATACTTCATCATGCAGAGGACCAGGAAGGAGACATGTAGCTGAGTGATGCAGACTGGGAGCAGCTGGAATTTGGAGTTGACCTGCAGAAGATGTCAGGGAGACAGCATAAGGCCTGACAGAATGTCCAATAAGGCAGGAAGAATGGCTCAGATAGCCAACATCAGAAAATCCCATCAACCAGGGGCAGAGAGCACCCTGAGATGTACTTGGTCATTTATCCCAAAGTTTGACAAACTCCATTCACTAACATGCCTCCTTGACAGCTTTTGTCATAACCACACACTAACTGTCCCATCATAAGTGCTTTATATTTTTCTTGAAATAGATTTATCTTTTATTTAAGTAAATTTCTTTTTAAGGAAAAATTTATCATTTCAAATTAAGTAGAAAAACAAGATCACCAACCATTTGTGGAAAATTAAAATTAAAACAATATCATTAAATTCCAGCCAATATTATTTTTCCACAGAAGACCTTAAGCCTAAGATCTGCTCTCTTACTTAAAAGGTGATTGATATTAGTGTTAGAGAGTATGAAAAATATAAATATTATGTAGGGCTTTCTCCTGGAGTTAAATGGAAAAGAGATTGACTCAATTTTATTTTATTATATGCCCACCTGCAGATCATCACTAATAGTGTCCAGTTCACACTAGGGGAAATCTAGACTTAGTATTAAGAAGTATATCAACAAGATTGATCAACTCTAAAATTCCAATGTCATTCCTTATAGAAGTAGAAAAGGCAATCATGAAATTCATTTGGAAAAATAAGAGACCCAGAATAGCCAAAGCAATCCTTAGCAAGAAGAGTGAAGCTGGAAGCATCACAATATCAGACCTTAAACCTATAGTAACAAAAACTGCATGGTATTGGCACCAAAATAGACATGTAGACCAATGGTACAGAATAGAAGACACAGAGGCAAACCCACATAAATACAGTTATCTCATACTAGACAAAGGCACCAAAAACATACATTGAAGAAAAGATAGCCTCTTCAACAAATGGTGCTCAGAAAACTGAAAATCCATATGCAGCAAAGTAAAACTAAACTCTTATCTCTCACCATGCACAAAACTCAACTCAAAGTGTATCAAAGACCTAGGAATTAGACCAGAGACCCTACACCTTATTAAGGAAAAAGTAGGCCCAAATCTTCATCATGTCAAATTAAGTGCCAACTTCCTTAACAAGACTCCTAAAGCGCAAGAAATAAAATCAAGAATCAATAAATGGGATGGATTCAAACTAAAAAGCTTCTTCTCAGCAAAAGAAACAGTTAGGTGAAATAAATCTACATTCTGGGAGCAAATTTTTGCCACATGCACATCAGATAGAGTACTGAGCTCCAGGATATATAAAGAACTCAAAAAACTTAACACTAGTAAAACAAACAACCTGATCAATAAATGGGCTAAGGAGCTGAACAGAGACTTCTCAGAAAAAGATATGCAATCAATCAACAAATATATGAAAAAATGTTCAACATCTCTAGCCATTAGAGAAATGCAAATCAAAACTAACCTAAGATTTCATCTCATGCCAGTCAGAATGGCAGTTATTAAGAATACAAGCAATAAGTGTTAGCAAGGTTGTGGGGGAAAAGGCACACTCACACGTTGCTGGTGGGACTGCAAATTGGTGCGACCTATCTGGAAAGCAGTATGGAGATTCCTTAGAAAACTTGGAATGGAACCACCATTTGACCCAGCCATCCCACTCCTTGATCTATACCGAAAGGACTTAAAAATAACATACTACAGTGATGCAGCCACTTCAATGTTTATAGAAGCTCAATTTACAATAGTTAAACTGTGGAACCAATCTAGATGACCTTCAATGGATGAATGCATAAAGAAAGTGTGGTATATATACACAATGGAATATTACTCAGCAATAAAAGATAATAAAATTATGGCATTTGCAGGTAAATGGATGGAGTTGGAGAATATCATGCTAAGCAAAGTAAAGCAATCTTAAAAAACCAAAGACCCAATGTTCTCTCTGATAAGTGGATGCTGATCCATAACAGGGAAGGGGGCATGAGAAGAATGGATAAAGTGGAGGGAGAGGAGGGGAGGGTACATGGGGGCAGGAATGATGGTGGAATGAGATGGACAACAATGCCCCAGGTTCATGTATGACTACACATATGGTGTAACTCTATATTGTGTACAACCAGAAAATGAAAAGTTGTGCTCCATTTGTGCACAATGAGTCAAAATGCATTCTGCTGGCATGTATACTTAATTAGAATGAATTTTAACAAAGAAAGAGAAAAAAACAACGTTGATGAACTCAAAGTTAGTTAACAGGGCACTAGGCTTGGGGATAAAAAGGGTTCATGGAAAAGAAAGGAACTTAATTTATAAGAGAATGGAAAGAAGATAGTAAAAATTGGAAGCAGGAAGGCTTCCAGTGATAATTGAGAGTAAATTGCTCGACCTCAGTATAATTCCCTTTATTGAACACTGCACATTTTGTACGATAGTATAGAGATAGAACCATAATCAAGAGCCTAGTTACCAGAGGCTATAGCCTGAGATTGAATTCAATTTAGATGTGTTAACCTCTTTGAGCTATCATTTTTTCATCTAAAAAGTCAAAATAGGAGTAAGATTAGGATCTACCTCACAAGATTATCATGAGGAAGCATATGTAAGAGACATTAAAGAGAACTTGTCAGATAAGAAATGCTGTGTAAGTTGTTCCTATGTGTGGTAGGTAGAATAATGCCCCTCAAAGATTTTCATATACTACTCCTTGGGAGCTGCTAATACATTGCATTACAGGGGATGAGGAAGGCACTTTGACAATGTAGTCAAGGTTGAGAATTTTAACATGGCAAAACTAAACAAGATTGCCTAATGTATGGGTCCTTAAAAGAACCTTTACCCCATGAGGTGAGGGCAGGAGATCAGGGGAGATGTGACAATGAAAGGAGGATTGGAGATGCAATGATACTGAATCTGACAATGTCAGGGGCTAAGAACCAAGGCACATGGGTGGCCTCTGGAATATGGAAAAGGAAAGGAAGTGAGTTATGCCCTGGACCCTCTAGAACACAAAGCAGACCTGCTAACACTTCAGTTTTAGTCTAGTGAATCCTGTGCTGGACTTCTGACCTACAGAAATATAAAATACTAAATTTATATTGTTTTTAAAGGTCTAAATTTATGGTAATTTATTATAGCAGCAATAAAAAAGTAATGTATTGAGAGTATTAGAAAGTGAAAACATAGACCCAGATATAAGGCAGATCCCTACCCTCTTAAAACCAAGACATAAGTCCAAGGTGGACTTCAAGCTGAATATTATGATTCAGACTACAGTTTCTCTACTCCTGAGTTCACTGCTTTGGTAAAAACCAATCTCAAATCCAGAGTAAATGCCAGATGGTTGTGTGGAGGTCCACTGTATTTGACAGTGGGTAGAGGCAATGATACCTGTTCACCATCGTCTTTTTCTCCTGAACACAGAAGAAAATCATGCTTCCTATGTGCCTCACATCTCAACAGACCATGTGGGTAATGGGAAATGAAGACAAGTGAAGGATGCATTTTCTAGGCCTAGTATTGAAAATATTCCAAACAGCCTTCCATGATCTCTTGGTCCACATGATGAAACCTCACAGTCCAAGATGATGGTACTCAGACCCCCAGGTTAGGATTTTGAGTACTGTTGCCTCAGAGGACCTCATAATCCATTTCCATCCATTATTTGAGCAAATGTGTGTGTGTGTGTGTGTGTGTGTGTGTGTGTGTGTGTGTGTGTGTTTCTTTTTGAGATGAGCATCTCACTATGTTGCCCAGGCTGGCCTCAAACTTACAACCCTCCTGCCCCAGCCTCCCAAGTAGCAGGGATTACATACACACGCACATGCCACTGCACCTGGCTAAGAAATATTTTTTAATGGTACAGGTGAGTATGCTTTTCTTTTATAAAAGTTTGTGTTCCTTATCCACATGCGAGTGTAGACCTAGACAGGGGTAAAGAGCATTATGTCCTTTGCATAAGCTTTATCATAGGAACGAATGAAGGACATAAGGGCAAGGTAAGTACCAGAGTGGCATTTGCTAATTTGTGAGCTGTCTATACTTCCCAGGACTCATTGGGCAATCAGCAGTACCCCATCACTCCATCTCACCCTCCCATTCTGTCACTATTTAATCTTCAAATAAATGACAAGGTAGCTCCTCTTTAGCCCCTTTAGAAAAGATCAAATCCCTGATTTAGACATATTCCTAGCAACCAATATGACTACGAAAAGGATAAATCTTACCAAACCTATTTAGTCTTCTACGACAGCCTGTCTGACAGCCTCATAAACAACAGAGGTAGTTGAGTTTTGCATCTCATATTGGCCTGAGATTCAATCTCAGTAAATATCAAGGCGTGTTATACCCCTATATCCATAAACCACATCAGTGGTTCTCCATAGGCAGCAATTCTAGCCCCCACAGGACATTTTACTTTAAATATATTAAGTAAATAATAGTGCATGTGGAATACATACAGGAAACTTTTGAAGATGTTACATATGACTGACAAAATGTGGAAAATGTTGTCTCTTCAAAAGAGGGATCAAGAATTTTTCTTATCACATTTTCAGACCATATTTAATTAACCAATATAGTTGAACTCGGCAACAAAATATTTTAAAGGGCAATGACCATTGTTTTAGTCAGCTGTTTTGTTGCTGTGACCAAAATACCTGACAAGAACAATTTTAGAGGAGGAAAGGTTTATTTGGCACTCATGGTGTCAGAGGTGTCAGTCCATAGATGGCCAGCTCCATTGCTTTGGGCCCAAGGTGAGGCAGAACATCATGGTGCAAAGGTGTAGAGGAGTAAAGCAGCTAAGAACACGGCAATCAAGAAGCACAGAGAGTGCAGCTCACCAGGGACAAAATATAAACCTCAAAGGCATGTCCCCAGTGACCTACTTTCTCCAGACATACTCTGCCTGCCTACAGTTGCTGCCCAGTTAATCCATCAGTGAATTAAGCCATTGGTTAGGGTGAGGCTCTCATAGCCTAATCATTTTACCTCTGAAAATTCTTAGTGTCTCACACATGAGCTTTTAAAATTGATACCTCATATCTGAACCATAACAACAACTGATGAATTTCAGTAAGGATAAATGTTAAGTAATGCCAAAGGCCAAACAATGCAAATAGAGGATAAGGAATTAAAGGCTGAAGTTAAAGTGGAAAAAAAAAATCTCAGCATGGTAGTAGGTGTAAATAACAGCAAGAGTGGGAAGAAGAGCAGGTAGGCAAAGGTCCCTTTATATGAATTGATACCAAGTCCCTGTCAGACCCTTTCCCCCTCAGTCTTATAAGGAGAAACATCAATGCCCAAAGCAAGGAGTCAAGGCTACACAGGGATTGTAGGTCACCAAGGGCCACTGAAGAGAAAGAAGAAATGGCAATCTGAGCAGCTCTGAGCACAATTTTTCTTACCTTTTTCAAGACAAGTTATGGGGAAAATAGAAAAAAGTCAGTGACATAAGGTTGAGGACATCATCCAGGACACTGGTAGAAGAATAAAGAGTTGACAGGGAGGAGTGAAGATGGTAGAAGAAAGGCCCAGAGAAGTTCCAACATTTGTCACCATATCGTCAAGTCTACTGGCTCAGCCATGTAACTAAGGTCCAGAAGATGAGAGCAGAAAACTTAGCAGGAGCGCCAAGGCCCTTATCCTGAATTATGCTGGAGTTGAGCAGACGTAAGTTCACAAATTACCCCAGAAAAGGAAAGGGTACAAGACTGACCTAGTATTGGGAAAATTATAAAATGACCATATCCCTTGCTCATTGAGAAGCCCAATGGGCCCATCCACATAAAACTGTTGAGAGTTACTGTTGGGATATAATCATCCTCATGAGATTGTGATATTTGATAGAAGGAAAAAGTGGGCTCTCCTTTTTAATATCCCAATGATGCTTTCCCTATGTCATTTGTGTATTCCATTACGAAGTATTAATGGGATTTTTCAGTCAATTAAATACTGTATGCAAATGCCATCAAAATGTAATTAGTGGTAAATTAAAAGTGGCCATGAAATATAAATTGGTATGAGAATAATATATTCCCTACTGATTTGTAATAGCTATCATTTATTGAGTACTTACTATGTACCAGACAGTGTGCCAAGGACTTAGAACCATCATCTTATAGCACTCAGTCTTTATGTAAGGTGGATACTAGATTCCTCCAATTTATAAATGAAAGAGCAAGGAACAGAGAAATCTAAGCCCTGTATCCCAAATCAGTCAGCTAGTAAGCAGTACAGCAGGTGAAGCCCAGTTCCTCTGACTCCAAAGCCAGGAATTAAACCACTGCATGCTTGTGCCTACTATGGCCATGATGTGAGGTAGGAGGTGAGGCTGCTGCTTCTCCCTTTCTCCCTATGGCTCCAGTGCATTGGGGTGGAGGTGGGCATAGAAAGACATTTGTTGATGGGAAAAGATTTCCACCTTCAACAAAGAAATCATCTATTAACTTTCACAGCCACAGAGCAAAGCAGGTAAAAGTATGGTCTACAGTTCTATAACACTGTGGAAAGTAGTTTTCTGGGCTTCCACTTCAACATCTGTAGAATGTGAGGATGAGGAAAGTACTTACCTTACGGGTTGTTGTGATGATTATGGAACCACCATATGACCCAGCTATCCCACTTCTTGGTATTTTCCCAAAAGATCTAAAATCAGCATACTACAGTGATCAGCCACCTCAATGTTTACAGCAGCACAATTCACAATAGCTAAAATATAAAATCAACAAAGATTCCTGTAAATAGATGAATGGATTAAGATCCAAAGCATATAAACCTTAGGATAGTTCCTGGCATACAGAAGGCACTCAGTATGGTTAGTTATTATTCTCCTCTTTATCATCAAATGAATCCTTATTGCTACTCAGGGGTAGCAATAGATTCTATTGAGTCAACTTGGAATTCCTGGTGTCCCAACATAAAGTTGATGACTCTTAAAGTATCCATCACTCAATACCATCACCTTCTTCTTTAGTTAGAAGGAGGTTAACTACAGGATTCTGACCTTTGTGTCTCTGGACAGCCTTTCTCACTCAAATATAACCTTATTCTATTTTAACATTTCTTGGAAATTTTCCCTGTACTAAAACACAGGTCATGATTTCTAAATCACTCATATATTTCAGTGGGATTTTGAAGCAGCACATATAACTCTCCAATCTCTAGCATAAATCTCAAGTTAGCTTCTACCTTAAGCACCCCATACCTCTTGCCTTCCATACCTGTCCATCACTATGTACTACATTTGCTCTTTTGTAGAAGTCTATTTTATCCACCAAAGTGGGGCACAGCAGTGTGTTACTCATCTTTGTCTGTCCACCATTGCTCTGTCTACTCACTCCAAATTATATTTGGTAGGCAGTATTTGTTCCATAAATGATTTATTAAAGATCTTCAAGCAATACGAAATCAGGGATCTCCAAGACCACTCCTGGGATCAGTGATTTGCTAGAGGAGTCAGCTTGTACACATTAGCAAAAAGATGCAGAGTAAGATGAGCAAAAGGGTAAAGTCCAGGGTAAATCAGGCACAAGATTTCAAGAGCCATCTCTCCATGGAGTCACAGAAAATTCCCCTAACCTCCCACAATCAACTGTGACAACATGTATCAAGTACTATCTGCTAGGGAAGCTCTATAGAGACTAAGTACCCATGGTTTTACTGGGGACCAATCATATAGGGCTTCTCTGCCTACCATGTAACAAAATTCTAAACTTCCAGAAAGAATGTATTCAGCATAAAGTATATTGTCTATCATCAAGGCACAGCGAGCCAGCCTTATCATTTAACAAAAGTTATCATATCAGTGTAGGGAACCACTTGCCAGACAAGTTCCTAGATACCAGCCAAGTGCCTATTTTGCAAATACACCTTTCTAAGAAAATCAGTCTCAGGCCTGGTTGTGTTAACCCTTTTCTGCACAGCCAGGGTTTCTATAATATAGAAAAATATAGAATGTTAGGTCTTTCAGCTTCTTGGAAGTCTTCTTTTAAGCAGTTGTCTATACACTGTAAGGATCTCAGGAGTAACTTGGTACTAATGATTATTAAAACACTAAAATTTGCTTACATAAATTGATGAGAATTCAAGGCTGTTCATAGGATAATGGTACTTGGCTTGATTGCTGCTAAGATTACTTGTATGGGAGAGAAAGAGGTTTAAGCATAATCATTGCTCTGGGATTGGCATAGAGAAAGTTCATTACACTTCTCATTTGCTGCAGATAAGAAAGTCTCATATAATCAATCTCTCCAATTAAAATATTTGGAAACTGAGGCTAAAGAAATGCACTTTTTATGGTCAGGAGGCAGCCACCTAATCTAGCTCTGGGCAGGTATACCCACAGGGATCTCTAATAACATTCTCTTTTCTGCATATTCATGACACATAGCAATTACATTTCATTAAAATGTTCTTTGTGGGCTGGGGCTGTAGCTCAGTGGTGGAGTGCTTGCCTGGCATTCGTGAGGCACTGAGTTTGATCCTCAGCACCACATATAAATAATAAATGAATAAAATAAAGATCCATCAACAACTAAAAATAAATTTTTTAAAAAATGTTCTTTGTAACAAATAAATTTATAATGGTTAAATTCAACATGACCAAGTATTTTCTCAGAGCTTTAGTAGCTTAGAGTCCTTTTCAGTACTCCTAAATTAATTTAAAATCTTATCTGCTTCCTTCAAAGAAGCACATTTTTTTCAGAAATCACCTTGATTTTGTGATTCCTTGATTTCTCCTCTTCCCACCAATTATAATAGCACACTCTTTTTTTAATACCTTGCATCTCTGATTCCCAGGTTCCCACATATAATAAGATCATTTTATAGACAGTTGTATTTGTTATACCTCAAGACTGATATATTGACGTTTTAAGGGAAAGAAATTCCCTAATTTCCTTTAGTTCAGCACAAGACAGAGAAGGCCAAAGAAAATGGCATTTTTCCCCACAAATATGAAAACTGATTCTCAAGACTTAAATAAATGAGGAAAGGGGAGAGAGCCTCAAAAAGTGAAAATAAGAAGGAAAATGAGAAGGGATATATTATGGTTTGAAAATTAGGTGTCCCCCAAAAAGCTCATCTGTTGCTGCAGAAATATTCAGAGGTATAATTATTCGATTATGAGAGCTCTAACCTAATAATTCTATCCTGAATGGATTAACTAGGTGGTAATTATAGGCAGATGGGGTTGTAGCTGGAGGAGAGGGGGTCACTGGGAATATCTCATGAAAGGGTTTATCATCCCTGTAGTTCCTTTACCTTTATGAAAGGGTTTATCATCCCTGTAGTTCCTTTACTTTTATGAAAGGGTTTATCATCCCTGTAGTCTTTCTTTATCTCTGCTTCCTGGCCACCATAAACAGAGCAACACTCCTCCACCATACGCTTCCACCATGATGTTCTGCCTCACCTTGGGCCCAGAGCAATGATGTTATCCCACCTAACTGAATGGACCAAACCTCTGAAACCAGGAGCACAAATAAACCCTTAATCCTCTAAGGTGTTCTTGTCAGATATTTTGGTCACAGCAATAAAAATCTGACTAACACATAATAGGGAAAGAGACCCACCTGAGAATTACGCAAGAGTTCTAGCATTGTATGACACTGAATTTTAAGGGACCAATGAAAAGAACTGCACCAATGGCTCTCCTCAATAATGCTGTTGTTCCTCTTTCATGATCCCATAGCACTTTTTCTTTACTCCTGTCTTGTAGTCACTGCAAGTCTGGTTCTCATGCTAGTGTTAGAACACAAAGCAGAGACTTGATCCTAGTCATTTGTTCACCAACTACCATAAAGTTGCAAAGAGAAAGCAACATCAAGATTCTCATTAAATGTCTTTTACAAAAGCAGAATGAATGATTAACTGGATGGATGGATGCATAAGCACACAGACAAATGAAGAGTATGGATGAATGAAGAAAGTAAATGCCGCTTAAAAAGCACCCTGACTTGAGTTGTCAATGTGACACCAATTCTCTACCCAAAGACACAGAAACTGCACCAACAAGTCAGTCATTTCTAACAGAAACTTTAGGAGCTTTCTCCCATCTTTGCTAGACCCTTCCTTGCCTCAGTCTCAAGTGTTCATTCATTTAATTCTATTAGAAGTACTACATTTTCTTCTTTTCTAACTCTGTTTCTGAACCCATTCCATCCTGTGACTGTGTGTGTGTGTGTGTGTGTGTGCGTATGGGTGTGTATGTGTGTGTGTGCACACCTATGTAAAAACATGAATAAGTGTATGTGCACATGTGTTCTGAAGTCTCATTTTAAGTATTAGGGAGGGTGTATACCATCTAAGTACATTGTATGAAAATGTCACAAAAATATTTAAACAATTAATATTCACCAATAATTACATTATAAAAAGCCTCATTTTACTTCTGGTTTACTAGTGTTGGTCATGCTAGTCAGAGAAACATACAGTTATGTTTAAGCTCAAATCCCAGGAAAAAGAACCTCCTAAAGCTAAAGGTACATCTCAGCCTGCTTCCAGAGGCCTGCTCCAGATGCCACACATTTGTCTACAGATGGCTTTAAATCATGAGACATACTATTACCTTCTGTCCTCTGTCTGACTAAAAATCATATTTAATATTATTTCTCTTTGAGCTTCAATTACAAGTGAATCTTTTTTTATTTCAAGTACTGAAAAAATAAGCAAAGCAGCTGGGCTTGCAATAAATCATCAGATAAATTATGTGTAGAAACTGTTCAGACCAAATACATAGAAAAGCACAGCTGCCGTCATCCCTAGGACATTCCATTCTGTGCCAACGAGGCCGACCTAAGGCACTATCCCATCAAGGACAGTACTACTCAGTTCACTGAATCCCGAAAGATCTACTCATAGACCCCAAACCAAAAGGAAGCTGCTTTTCTAAAGAAAAATAAGGAAAATGTTTGAAGTTTTTATGCCTTACTTTGCCCACATATCCATCTTTGATTAAAATAACAGACACAGGAAAATGCAATTTTCTTTGGCTTTCACCAATAATTAGCAAGGCCAAGACAACAAATCTGAGAAGACAGAATGACCTTAGGCAGGTTGATCTCCACAACCAGCGCTCACAAGGACACTCTTGACTTAAGACTGAGAACTTACACATCGGACCTCGTTCCACACTCTTCTCTTGTGATCTGGGTTTGCTATAGTGGACCGGTACCATGGTCTTATGGTGAACAGCTCCATCCAAGTCATACAAGGACTTGTGTGGACACTGATGGGAGATAAAGGACCAGTAGCAAAGGAGAGTGGGGCAGGAAGGCTGCTGATTCACACTTCCTATTCAATCAACTCCAAGGCTATTGTCAAATTTTTAATTCCTAATTCCTATTTCCATTAATGTACTTAAAACAGAATTTGTTTTCCTCTAACCAAAAGAGTTATAAATAACTATAGTGAATATGTAATACTGATGGGTTCAGAACAAGCTGCCCCAAAATATAGCATCTTGGTGTTAGAGAAAACAGCAAAAGTTTGAAGGTTACCCTCACCTCAGAAATAGTCCGTGAAACCTACCTAAACTGCCCTTGAGGCAAAGGCAAGACACTTTTTCTAGAAATGTCCTCCCTATTCCTGGGGGGGAAAAACATCCTTATGTCTAAAGCACAGGACACAGAATAGAACCTGAACAAACAGAGTTGCCTAAGTTCACCTCCATTTATTGCCAAAAACTCATAATCCCTTCGTCCAATCACACACTTCCACAATCACCCACTTCTTCATAAAACTTAGCCTAAAAATACACAAATTCCTCTATTTCTTTGGGTCTTAATTTCTGAAGGCTCCCATGTAGTGCAAAATTAGTGCTAAATACATTTGTATGCTTTTCTCTTGTTAATCGTTGGTTATCCAGGTTTAGTCATGAACCTAGCAATGGATGAGGAGGGAAATATTTTCACCCCAAGACAGAAGAAAGAACTATTTCATTCCAAAGTTCTTAAGAAGTCATATATTTCACTTGTTAATGCCTTTCATGACACATTCTGCCATTTCTGACCTGAGCCTTTGCTTAAAATAAGGCAGTTTGCAGATAAAATTAGGAAGGTTGTCTAAATCCACATAGGCTTAGCACAGAGAATACACTGTCAAAATATCAATATGCTGAATTATTTTCTTCTGAAATACGATGTCTAAAAATTCTTATGATACATGACACTTGATCAAACATGAACCCTTTTAAAAACATGGTGAGAGTAGGCTAGTTCTGTGTTGTAAAGTAGAAGCTAGGAAATTGTTACATTAATTGACATAGTCAATCAGCATAATTAAAATATAGATGAGAACACATATACCTTTTTTTCCCCTCAGTAGCCTTAATTCTTTGAGGCTAAGAAACCACCTATGTAAAACCAGAGCAATGCATCAACTTGTGACTGCATACCAAGAGATGAAACGCTGCTTCTTAACTCACTCAAAGAAGGATCTTAGGCACTGAGGAAATCTGGCTCTTAAAGTAGCTTTTATAAATTATTGGTATCCTGCTTTTAAAATAAGCCTTCTTTTCTTCCAAATTAATGCATCTTCTGCATTTTCCTTCCTATGTGTAGTTAGTGTCTCAAAGCCCCAAGTGAGACACGAGAGGATCTTTAAAGCCTTGGAGAGCTGTCAGTCACAGCTAGGGATACAGTGTCCTGAATTGGGAGCAACCATGCAAAAAAGAAAACAGGGATGAATGAGCAATTTCAAACAAATAGATGTCGTTTTATGACTGTCTTTAGCTGGAAACAAGTCAAGCTCCAAACAGCATTAAGGAAATATCAAATAGACAGGCTTTGAAGGACAGCATCACAGACAGGAGTTGTCTGTTAGGTTTTTAGTTTCTTTAAGAGACTAAGTTGAATTTTTTAAAAACAGATTTTGGTAGTAATACTTTCCAAAAGCCAAGTTCTTCAACACTGTCAACTGTGTTTCCTCTCCAAGAAAACCCTATTTGCTGTGATGTATCCTATAATCACTACTCTTCTGATGCCCTATTTCTTGGGTGGGCCTGATTTATTTTTTCTATTGTATGTTTCAGACCCAAGAACTCCCTTTATTCAATTCTGCTACCACAGTGGCCACAAGAAAATTCTCCTATAACTTCTGTTTTTAATATGAGCTTGGGCAAGTTCCTTTTAATACACAAGCTTCTCAAGAGCTGAGTTCTATTTCGCCCTTTAGTCATGAGGGAGTTCTGATCCTGAGGGATGGAAAACACCATTTCCACATACTAAGGAGATTAAGACATCGAACAGTGCATTCACAGTTGAGCTGCAACAAGCAGATGCAAGGCATGTTCTCATTTAACTAAAAAATAGATGCATTTCTGTTCTCCTTTTGAATAAGTATATAAAGATATAACACCATCTAATCCTAGCAGAGAGATGGTAAGGATTGAGAGGTGTGAGCTCTATTTGGGCAAAGTCAATTTCTAAAACTCACTTTCCTCCACTATATATAACATGAAGATAAGAAGTCTGCTTACCAAACCTGTAGGCTTCTTCCCATGTGTTCATACATTAACAAGAATAAATAGGACCATCGAGAATTCCTGCAGAGCAATCTCAAAACCTTCTTATGATCAGTCCATAGTTACAGCAATGAAAACTACCACTGCCATCCCTCATTCTGGGTGTTGGGATGGGTATGCAAGGAGAAGACCTTGAAGCCTTTAAAGCCAAAATTAGCAAGAGCCCCCCCCCCCATGTGTTCCATTCTACTTAATGACAGGCTGTGCAAGGATCATACAGGAAACTGAATACACTTGGAGAAATGCTTGGTTTTTAAATGCACAGAAATGCAGAGAAGGACAAGTTTGTAAAAAATCTTGAGAATATAATATCTGCCTTATGATAACATGTAATTTTATGGAATTTGATGCTTAAAAATTGACATCAGAGGATTTACCAAGCCTTTGGAATAAACACGCAATGAAAGGGAAAATGCACACGTGCATGCATGCACACATGCACACACACACACATTCATTCTAGGATTCCACATGGACTTCAACATCAACTTTCAAGTAACTTTCAGCAATGAGCTAAATTTTCCCCTTTAAAAAGCATGTTAAGAGTTAGAAGGTGATAAAGGTACTCATTTTTCTAAGTGAAATGTTCTTGAAGTATTCATAGATCTGATTTTGTGAGAGAAAAGATCAACAATTTTATGAGTTGGCTTTTAAAAATATAATTTTCTAAGTCTACTTAGGGACTGTGTAAATAGACAATGGTGAGCTTTCATGAAAACTATTTAAAAGAAAAGCATGAAGTTTACATCTGGACCATGTAATATATTCTTTCATTTTGTTCAAGTTATTTGAATTTAGGGGGAAATTTAATCTCTATTTTGTGACTCATTTCCACACAAATCATGGAAAAACAGTGTGTTGAGTGTTTGATGTATTTGGGGGATTTTTTAATAAGTTTTTTATACTTCTTCCTTCACCCACAGGAGGTGGCACCTTGCCAAGAGGAACTTAAACATGGTGTCTCTAACTACTACTCACCTACTCAGGGGGCGGGAAGTTTGTAGGCTACTGGAGAAGGCAGGCTTGGAGGAATAATAAAGTAGCTATGGGCACACTTTGAAGTTTGCAGCATTTTGAACTCCTGGGACTAATGGTGTTGAAAATCTAAGAGCATAAATAAAATTATGCTGGTTGGTTCCTGTATACTAATGTATACCAAGGTGACCAAAGTATATAAAAGGAAATAGTTTGCCCATGAGAAGAGACTGACCTCAGCTTTGTGAATTATTTCTTCCACTTGAAATTAATGATGCCTTTGTTCTTGGTCAGTTTTCATTCCAGTCTTTTAAGTGAGACTTTTATTCCTGGAAAAAATGTGCTCAGCCACCTCAGGAGAGGTCTGTCCAAGTTAATTTATCAAGGCACCTTTAGAGTGAAAAAGCCCTTCATTCCACAATGCAAGAAGCTTAGTAAGAAAAATAATGGTCTAGGAACTTTTAAGGAGCCTCTCTGACCTACAATAATCTCGTAATCAGAGCTAAACCAACCAATTCCACTCTCCTTTCCATAGAATACTAGTACCTATTCCAGGTTACAAAGTGATTTCTACTTTCAGAAGCAGGGATGAACAAGCAGCTGTCTCTAGTTTCTGATGCTTGCAGATTGGCCTGATTTACTGCCACGAATTTTTCATTATAATATCCTACAACATTTGGTTGCAATACTGCTGATGGTGGAGGAAGTAGATGACAGAGGGTTTCATGATCAATGATAGAGAATAAGAGTATAAGATGAAAAGCCAGGCGCGGTGGCGCACTTTGGGAGGCTGAGACAGGAGAATCTCAAGTTCAAAGCCAGCCTTGGCAAGGTGAGGCAGTAAGCAACTCAGTGAGACCCTGTCTCTACACACACACAAAAAAAATAGGGCTAGGGATGTGGCTCAGTGGTCGAGTACCCCTGAGTTCAATCCCCAGTACCAAAAAAAAGTATAAGGTAAGGTTGAAAGAGAGGCACCAAAGTAAGATGACATGAAATTAGGTTCTAATTAGGTTTCTTCAAAATTAGGTTTCAAATTAAATTTCAAAACTGAACTCATTGAATTGCCTTCTGAATTATTTGAATTAATGTCATAGTCATCTGGTAAGGAAAGAAGGACAACTGGTGCCTGATAGCCTGGCCCTACATAGTCCCCTCCAAAAATAAATAATACCATAATATTGCATCCCAGAATGTACAGTGTTTATGTTTCAATGAAAAGGGCAATCATATGATTAATATAGAAAATAGATAAGTTAATGAAATTTTATAAAAATAATTCTGACTAAATATATTCTGATGTTTTAGAAAACTGAAGCCATATATTCTCAAAGGATCTGAAATTTAGCAAATAAATTTATTCTGGTTGGTTCCTTATATTAATGTACTATCAGGGTGACCAATAGCAAGTAAAATCCTTTGTTCCAAGTTCTTCAACTAGATCCAAATGCTCCTTTTAAATACTTTGGGAAGCACAAGGAAGGACCTCCTTGACTTAGAAGGCAGGAGGAGGAACACAGCCTGGACTAGAGGCTGGACATAGAGGAGAAATACCAAGCTCCCTGGAAAACTCCAGCAACTGCAGGCAGCATAACCCTGTCTGGGAGGTTGGGAATTTGCTACAAATTGAACCATGAAGAAACAGTCCCAGTTGGGAGAAGAATGGTTGAGAAAAATGACTCCAAACTAAGGGATTAACACATGCTAGTAGTTCTCAAATCCTTGCAACCAGAACCCCTTTATATTTTTAACCATTATTAAAGCTCCTTGAAGAATGTTTTTCCATAGTTGTATCTCTCTATATTTACCATATTAAATTAAAATTAATATTTAAAAATTTTTATTCATACATTTTAAGTAACATAATAAATCTATTACATGTGATTACAAACAAGACATTCTTGTGAAAAATAATTTACATATTTCCAAATGCAAAAATGAAAAGTGTGGCATTGCTTTATTTGCTTTACATCTTTGCAATTTTTTTCAGTGTCTGCTTCAATAGAAGGTAGCAATCTTTTATTGTATTCTTATGCTAGCTTCTATATTCAATCTGTTGCAATATGTTGTTTTGGTTAAAATATATGCAGAAAATACAGACTTATACAAAAATATAGTTGGAAAAGGTAGGATTATATTAATAGCCTTTCTAAATGATTATATATTATTTTGATATTCAACTAAAATCTGGTACATGGTAAATTCTTAAAGATAAGATTCAGTGTGAAAATCTGAACCCACAGAAATAATTTTTTTATGTTCTGTCATGGGACAATATTTTGATATTTTTGCACTTTTTGATTTTTCCTCTTTTATGGTACTATTGACTGGACCCAGGGCCTTACAAGCTCTAGGCAAGCTCTGTTCCAGTAAGCTACATACTCAGCCCTTTTTATTTTGAGCCAGAGTCTCACTAAGTTGCTGAGGCTGGCTTTGAACTTGAGATCCTCCTACCTCAGCCTACCAAGTAGCTAGGATTACAGGTGTGCATCATTGCTTCTGACATCTTTCTTGCACTTTGAATGGACTTTGCATCCATGCTTGATAGATTCTGAAGCCATCCATTGGTCACTAGAAAAATATCGGCAGGGCTTTATCTGCAGATGGTCCAAGTGTTGACATTTTTTTACATTATCAATAAAATCACATTTGTTATATCACTACTGGGTTCATTTTGTATCACTATGACAAATACCTGAGATAACCAACTCATGAAGCAAACAGATTTATTTTGGTTCACACTTTGGCAGGCTTCAGTCCATGATCATTTGGCCCTCATTGCTTTGGGCCTGTGGCAGAGGAGCACATCATAGCAGAGTAGATAGGAGGCAAAGCTGTTCACCTCCTGGCCAGAAAGTGAAAGAAAAGGAAAAGTGGCCAGCTTCTAATATCCCCTTCAAGGGCATACCCTCAGTGACTTGAAGATCTCCCCTTAGGCCCCCTTCTTAAAGATTCCTACCTCCCAATAGTGCCAAGCTGGAAACCAAGCCTTTGATTCATAGGCCTTGGGAGAAATTTCAGATCCAAATTATAGCAACTACCAATCTCATCAAAAAGTCTTTTGAGTATTTGGAAACTACCAAGTTTCACAGTGATAGATTCAATTGTTAAAAAGTTATCATTTTGGGGGCTGGAGCGGTGGCTCAGTGGCAGAGCGCTTGCCTCGCATGCGTAAGTCACTGGGTTCGATCCTCAGCACCACATAAAAATAACTAATAAAGATATTGCGTCCATCTACAACTAAAAAAATATTTTAAAAAAAAGTTATCATTTTGCTAATGTGAATATATGTTTTGAACACTATACAGTACCCCCATTAATATGTACAAATTGTATATTTTTGTGCCACAGGGAAATCTTTTTTAATTTAAAAAGACACTTTGAATTTTATCATTGATAACAAATACTATCCATTGTTTTTTAAGATGATAGGCTTATTGCAATCATTGTTCATAAAACTGCATGATGCCCAAATCTAAAACACCATAGTTACTTTCTCATGTCTTCAAATAACAAAATGGGATTTTATACAAAAAGTTGTCAGTTTAGCTCTCAACTCGAAGAATTACACAAGTGTTTTTCCTTAGAATGCCATGCCCATCATGAAGGTGAGCATGTGTGAGTACTTCCCATTTTGCCACACAGATGTTAAAAAAGATGTTTTCTCAAGTGTCTAGGTTTAAGAGGATCAGTCATTTAGATGGCCTAATCAAGATATTCTTAAGTAAACTAGCAATTTCTTATACTGCAAGTCTGTGGTGATGGATTTGAGCTAAGGTGACAACAGCTTTACCCACGATTGCTTTTGTGCTATTTGTGCAAATAAATGTCAACACAGTGAAAAAGGAAAGTAAGATCTTAGTATTATCACAAACACAATTTGGACCCCCTGCTTGAGTCCTAGGAAAACCACATAGTGAGAATCACTAGCTTCAGAAGGTTTTAGAATAGGTAAGACTTGAGAATAAAATGTGACAGCTGTCATATTCTAGGATCCCAATATCTTCATTTGATTTCTTGATTTTTTTCTTTAGTAAAATAATCTGCAACCAAAAATTATTTGATTATTCCTTGCAAATATTGTAGCTCTTTTATTGTTACAGTATCTAAGCACATTAGCCAATATCTCCTAAATAGGAGGATGTGACAATAACATATTTCCTTTTCAGGCCACTTAATGTTGGAAATGCCTCAAGTTTTTCACCATTAAACTCCATACTATCTGTTAGTTTGAGATGTACCCTTTTTAATGATGAATTCATCTATTAACAATTTTGATTAAAAATTTTTAGAGAATGGATGTTGAATCATATTAAATGAATTTGGGACATCTAAGGAACTAGTCTTAGGTATTCTCATTCAAATTGTAAATAGAGTAAAAGCTTAAGTCTATTTTATTCCATTGAACTGGATTTGTATTCCTCCATTACCTGTCCCTCCCTCATTCCATGTTATTTTCATGGAACACTCAATCATTGACCATAGGAGATGACGCAGAGACAACAAGTAGAAAACAAAGTGAGTTGTCCCAGAGGTGGGCATACGACACAATGAAAGCCAACTTTCCTTCCTGGGATGGCAACAGAAGCGCTGGAGGAAGGGGAGGTCTCTTGCTATTGGCGGTGCTGAGCTTGGAGAGTGTGAAGCTTTCACTGCTTGCAGCTCTCTTCCTTTCCTCATGGAAGAAGGTGCAGTCAACACACGGAACAGCATGAGAAATAAAGGAAATGGAACTGCAGGCAGCTGTGGATACATTCCTATCTAAAGTTCCATTACTGCCTGGCTCTCCTAGGGCCATAAACCAACATGACTCTTAAAGGAACTTAGTTGGGTTTTTCACAGGGCAGTCACAAAGCTTAACACACACTACTTGGTCAGAGCTATTATTTTTTCTTAAGTTCTACTGAACTTCTACATGGGGCTGTTATGTTGACATTCATATATAAGAGCAATGTTCCGTGTGTGTGGGTGGATGTTAATTTCAGCAAGATAGGCTGGTTTTGTTAAAAAGAAAAAAAAAAAAGAAGGAAAATAACCACATAAGATCAAAGAAAGTTAAACCAAAACAGGAGAAATATCATAGGTGTTACCTATTGCTTAAAGTATTAAACGGAGAATGTGACGAATTCACATTCAGAATTCTTACATGAAATTAAGTGGCTCAATTTTTTTTGAACCCAGGCAAATATACTACCATTGGCTACATCCCCATCCCTCAAATTCTGTATAGGATTTTTTAAAAATATTCTCATCTTTTTTGTGATTATTGGTCCAGCCAGGCTTTCAAACTTTTCTTTTTCTTTTCTTTTTGTAACAGGGATTGAACCCAGGGGCAATTAACCACTCATCCACATCCCCAGCCCTTTTTTATATTTTATTAGAGACAGAGTCTTACTGAGTTGCTTAGGGCCTCACTAAGTTGCTGAGGCTGGCTTTGAACTTACGATCCTCCTGCCTCAGCCTCCCAAGCCACTGGGATTACAGGTGTGTGCCACAGCACCCAGCTCAAACTTTTCTTGAATTCATTTTGATGATTCATATAGTCTTAATATATGATTACTTTAAGGTCTTTATATAAATTAGCCTGTGCTTTTATCATTTTTTATATCCTTTATCTAGATATTTCATCTTTCTTGTTCCTAACAATATATTCTTCCTCTAATTTCCTTGATTGGAAGAGCTAGTGACTTATGTAGAAATTCTTGTTTGTTAATCATTAACTGCTTTCTTATAAAAAATGCCCCAGCCAGGCACAGTGATGCATGCTTGTAATCCCAGCAGCTCAGGGAGATTGCGAGTTCAAATCCAGCTTCAGCAAAAGCAAAGTGCTAAGCAATTCAGTGAGCCCCTGTCTCTAAATAAAATACAAAATAGGGACTGGGGATGTGGCTCAGTGGTCAAGTGCCCCTGAGTTCAATCCCTAGCACCAAAAAAAGAAAAAAAAAAGAGCCCCAGAGTGTTTTTAATAATTCTGCTATTTTTGTTCTAATCCCTTAATTCTTGCAGAGTTATTAAATCCTTCCTCTTGTTTTGCTAAGTTTAATTTGTAGTTTTTCTCCATTTTCTTTGAACTGTATGATTAATCCTCTCATCTGTATGTAACTCTCTCCCCTAAGAGTCATCCGTCCTTGAATCCCTATGCCCCCCCCCATATGACTTAGTTCCATCAACATTACATCAATTCTTTTTCAACATTTTCTTTTAACATAGAAAATCAGTTCTTTCTGCTGGAGTAGAAAATTTTTCCTAATTTTTCCTGAGGTTAGACAGAAAGAGCATTTACTAATTATTTTCAAAAAGACATTTAACCAAGCACAAACCTCAACAGAAACACAGAGGGATCAAATAGACTACCTTGGATACAAACTCTGCACATTTGGGAAAACAGATCTGAGAGATATACAAATAATTCTGTCAAAGCAGAAGTCAACTTGGGGCTTACGAGGAAAGAAGCCTCTTGCTAAAACTAAGCACCTTGCTAAAATAGCTCACATCATCTCACTTTGGGCTCTGGGTTTAATCCTATGCAGTTTATTGAATTAAACTTCCATTAATCTCCCTTTAGCACCAAAATTGCCAAAATGCCTGAGCCTGTTAATTGAAAAAATTATACAAACACATCACAAAGAAACCAAGGACCTGTCCAAGGGCAAATTGTTTTTATAAGAATTTAATGTAAAGCAGTTTGACTATTTGAGAGGCACCAAAAGGCAAAAAAAAAAAAAAAAATAGCTTGTGGTTTTAGCTACTAAAAGAGAATATTTATAATAGCTATGATTTTTCCAATGAAATTCTGTAGGTTATAGGTCTCTAATATAAACTTATGGCCCTTTGCAAGTTCCAGGGCAGGGGGGAGTGTTTCAAAGTGTTATACTATCATCCATGCCCTGAAATAATTTTTGTCAAAATCAGAAAAAGTTTTTCTCATCGGTTGAGTTGGGGTTGCTAAATCACGGCAGGGCAGGGGGAAGAATAGTATATTCAGATGATTTCCAAGGAACAATTTCCAGACAATTGTATTATTAATAATACAAGGATTAAAATGTCTCCAAAAGGCCTCTGACAAGATAGACCATAACTGCTCCAAAAGGGCTATTATATTCTAGTCTGTTGATGATTCAGAGACTTTGCCAGTGCCTGGGCCCTAAGGATGAGCAGCCAAGAGAAAAGGACCATGACAGAATTGGATTTCTTTTGTCATTGCATAGGTAGGAGTTGTTAATCTGTTTTCTCTTTCTGCTTTGAATAAAGGAGAGGAAATTATTCTCCTCTGGAAAAATTTCTACCCACCCTCTTAACTCCCCTGTGATTGTAGTTGAACAAAAAAATTTTGCCCTCCCTTTCACAAACAGAGACTGCTGTCTTCTGTTCTGGAGTTTTGAACAGCTGCCGTCTGCTGTGCCAGGGGAGGGGACTGCAATTTGGGGAATAATTTAAGTAATTTCCCTGGAAATGGAGAATAGAATTTATGTGGCTATGTCACTCTTCAAGGACCAGATGAACTTTATAAAATTGTACCCAGCCCTCATCGACTAACAGTAGAATCTTAAAACACTTCCAGACAAGGGTGGGTCTTGGCAACAATTTCATGGTGCGTTTCCATAGTTCACTTGAATTCTCAAAGGTACTTTTCCATGATAGATATTGGAAATCAGGACTCCCAAAGTTAACTGAATTGCTCAGAGTCACTCTGTTTCTATTAGTGGTGAGTCCAACACTAGACCTATAGACATCAAAGCAAATGCTCCTTTTTAATGGCATCCAAATGGCAGAGCCACACAGATGAAGAGCAATGAAGAAAGCACACTACCGGTGCAATTGTTTCTAAATTAGCATAAAGAAGACACACCTTCACCTTGATCTCCTTCTTCATGTGTCCTTTAAATCCATTTAATCTTTCTCCCAACCTGAGCTGCTGCTGCTTCCATCTAAAAAGACACCACTGCAAAGCATACTTTAATCATTTTTCCCTAGTTTAAGTTTCTTGTTGAAATCTGAGTCTATTTGAAGAATAAGAATTTATTATTCTAGGCATTGTTTTATGCACTTTACGTGTATATAACCTATTTTAATTTCCCCAGCAGGTCTATGTGATATGGCACTATTATTATCCATACTTTAAAGGTTAGGAAACCAAGGCAAAAAGGTTAAGCAACTTATGAAGGTCACAAGGACAGAAGTAAAACAGATTTGAACTTTGATAAAATCTGAGGACTTCCTCTATTATTCATTTATGGTTCAGTCTATCTTATTGGTTCAGCTTTGGAGACTGTGGGGTACACTTGGGAATAAAAGAAGGAAGGGAGAAAGAGAAAGATAAGGAATTAGAAAAGAAAGACAAGGTTAAGTGGAGACCAGAGGAATAACATTGTTTAATCCACTTGTTTATGAAGCACTATTAAGGAGTTTGGAAAATAATCTAAAGGCTAGTTTTTTCCATTACTTAAATATAATCAGTCTTTCATTTCTATAGTCTCTGTCTAGTCTTCAAATATTAAAACCAGAACTCAGCGTCTACTCGAAATACTATCAACCATTCGGGCACAGTGGTGCAAGCCTGTAATCCCAGCACTTAGTGAGGCTGAGACAGGAGAATCGGGAGTTCAAAGCCAGCCTCAGCAACGGCGAGGTGCTAAGCAACTCAGTGACACCCTGTCTCTACATAAGACACAAAATAGTGCTGGGGATGTGGCTCAGTGGTCAAGTGCCCCTAAGTTCAATCCCTGGTACCAAAAATAAAAATTAAAAAAAAAAAAAAGAAATACCATCAACCAGGTATGCTGGCACAAGCCTGTTATCTCAGTGACTTGGGAGGCTGAGGCAGGAAGGACACAAGTTCAGAGGCAGCCTTGGACACTTAGGGAGACCCTGTCTCAAAATAAAGAAGGACTAGGGATGTAGCTCAGTAGCAAAGTGCACCTAGGTTCAATCCTCATTACAAAAAAATAAAATAAAAAATGCCATCAACTAGCTATTATCTAAAAGGTAGAAGAGATTGGAAAACTAAACTTCCTTTTAAGGAGAAAAGAAGAGTTGTTGCCTTTTTTAAAAAAAAATACAGAGTTGATTTGTGTAAGTAATGACACATGAAATTAATTACCACCATCTATAAAAACAAGATGGACCTAGTGATGGGGGGAAATACAGGGTATATTTTGAAAGCTTAGCAGCTGAAAACATACCCAGCTAATATTTCTTTACTTCATAGAAGACCACATCCTTATTCAATTCAATAGTTTGTGTTTAGTTAGCTGCACAAAGCACATGTCAATCCCTTATGCCTTATTTCAGAAGGGAAGGTATTGCCAGAGAAAGAGTGAGATCACAATAGTACCATCCAGCAAGCAGGACTGGAAGTCTAAGCAATTAAGAAGATCAGCCCAGCTGAGCGCAGTAGTGCATACCCAGTGGTGCAAGCCCAGAACAGCAAAAGCCTGAGGACAAAGATTCCAAAAAAAGACTCCAAACCCTGAGGCAAGAGAATTGCAATTTGGGGGCCAGACTGGGCAACTTAGCAAGACCCTGTCTCAAATAAAATTTGGAGGACAAAAGGGGGTCTGGGGGTATATCTCAGTGGTAGAGTGTTTGCCTAGCATATGTGAGGCCCTGGGTTCAATCTGCAGTAAAAAAGGAAGGGAAAGGAAGGGGTGAGCATAAATGCCATAAGTTATGCACAACAGGTCATGGTCCAATGCAGTCAGCTACTAGATTACCCAGGTATAACTTAGATGCCAGTTCAATACCTAGACCTCAAGATGTTTTTGTATTACCAATGGCTTTCTTCCTATGTCCTTTCTGTCTTCAAGTTTCCTTTCCTTATAAATCTGTCACTCCTATCAATATTTGTGCCTCCTCCACTCAGCTCTGAACCCAATCTAGACAGCTGCCTTAATTCTCATATGCATGCACACTTACACACACACACACACCAGACACTAAAAGCACTATGAGTAGCACACATTACTGAAGTCCTGGAGAAACAGAGTGATTTACTTAGCAATCAGGGGCTGGGGATATAGCTCATGGTATTGTACTTCCCCAGTATGTGGAAAGTCCCAAGTTCAATCCCCTGATTCACCAAAAATAATTTAAAATAAAG